>JTDE01003663.1:0-41805 GCA_014338405.1 Paragonimus skrjabini miyazakii | reverse complement strand
ATACAATCAACACTTTGGGTAAACAGTACATAAGTGTGCACAAGTGCAACACACATGTGCACACGACCTCACCCTAACTTTCGTTGTCACAGAATAAGATCAAATTAGAGAACTTACTAACTGGCAGATCATCCGGTCCAGACCTGATATGTCCAGTTATGTTGAAAAGCTATGCAACCAAATTATCAGAATCGCTTGCAGTACTTTTTAGCCGTTCCTTGTCAGCTGATCTACCGAAAGCCTGAAAACGGTTAACAATTACATCCATTGTCAAAGATGGATATATAGATGACCCAACAAACTATCGACTAATAACCTTGCTTTCAGTGGCTTCAACATTACTGGACAACTTACTAGATGACTCTCTCCGGGCAACGGGTGAAGCTCTCAGACTCGTCACCAAAATGCAACATGGCCCCCGTAGGAGATACTCATGCGTTAGGAATCTACCGACTGCTCGTGACTTTTGGACTACGGTTACCAATGTAGGACTGGCCATAGATGTGGTTTATCGTGACTTTTTCAATGCCTTTCACCGGATCACCCACTCCATCTTGCTACGAAAACTCCATGGTTATGGCATCGAGGCGCGCTTACTCACGTGGCTAGAAGATTACCTAACAAAATATAGATTCAGCGTCAAGGTGGATGGACAGCCATCACACTGGTTTCCTGTCAACAGTGGGGTTCCGCAAGCCTCCATGTTAGGACCGCTGTTATTCTTTTTCGTTCTTGAACCACCCAGCATAGTCAAATCAACGATTTTGTTCCATGCCAATGACACAAAGCTCTAACGAGTTCTAGAGTACCCGGAAAGTGTTATAACTGTACAGGACGATTTGAGATGAACAGTGGGTCCACAGAAGATAACTGGCAGTTGAACGTCAACAGATGTAAAGTCATGCACGTTCGTCATCGAAACTGTGTTGACTATTACCATGACGACACAAAGTTACTCCTGTCAGTAGGCGAATGAGACCTAGGTACTATAGTGGCAGGCAGTTTGAATCTGATTGCCAATCGTGCAACTGTGCAAACGTACAACATACAGCTTCAATTCAACAGAGAACTATACCGGTAAATGAATGGTGTGACAATGGGATCGTTGTTTGTAGACACCTTCATGGCGAAGTTTGAAGAGTACCAGTTAGAAGTCATTCGTGGATGTAGTATTTATAAGCGATAGGTGGATGATACCGTATGTGTGGCTAGCGAATAGGCTGATCAAAGGGATATCCTAGCTGTTTTCAATTCGGTTCACATTAACGTAACGCTCACATTAAAGGCTGAACCTAACAATCAAGTAGGCTTCCTGAAAGTGCTCATTTGGCACCGTGCTGATGGATTTATCCAACAAAAGATCTATAGGAAAGAGACTTGGAATGGGTAGTATATCCATTTCAGCAGCTCTGTCTCTCTGAGGCAAAAATTAAATGTCATAAGTCTGATTTATACAGCCACGAGAATATGAACACAGGATACGAGTTCCAATTAACTGACTTTCTTGTGTACATTATTCTTGCAAACTGGCTATCCGGAATGACTTATGAACAAGACTAAGCAATTTCGCCAGAAAAAAGACAAGGTGTCTCAAGCGGATACGAAAGCACGGTACAATTTGTCACCAATCGAAGGTGGCATGTCTGTTGAAACAATCACTAGAAGACTCAATACTGTTGTCAGCAAAAGCGTTTTATGCTGTCAAATTGCGTGTTTGTTTCAATTTTCCTGTAGCCTTGTATCCACAGTTAAAGGACAAAGTATCTATTCCAGCAGCTTCTTTGTGTGTGTGTGTGTGCTCATCCATTTTATCTTTTAAAGCTAGTTACATGAGTCGTACGACTAAGCATCTATCTGAACGTATCCGTCGGCATTATCCAGCCTGGATCAATAGCGGAGTCATCAAGACAATTATCAGCGTAATTGTGGTATATCTTGCCGATTCGCGCAATATCGTCAAACAGACCCCTTCTATTCGTCCGATTTACCGAGTCAAGGGCAGCCAGTCGAAAGCCACAAAGTGTCGAATTTTCGTTGCAGCTGAGGCGATCAGAAGTCGTTCTAATTACTCCCCTTTGTGTGCACAGAAGTACGTTGTTTAGGCCTTACGATTCACAAGATCCACCACCCACATAATGATTGATCAAATTGTCACGGTTCCATCTGAGTCATAATTGTGGCGTAACTGTATCAAAACGTCCCCTTCATGTTTATCCATGACGTGGTGGACCTACTTTCAAATTGTCACTAGTTTTGATCGCTTCACCCTGACAACAACATTCCATGTAAACGTTATGTATTTCGCCTGATGATGAATAACCGGAAATTAGCTTGTTAACAACACCGTTTTTCTGAAGTCAACCTTGAACCCATTAGAAAGAATTTGTGGAACCTTCCACTCCGAAATGTTTCTCGGTGCATTCGTTTCCATAATCCGCCCTCAGCTGGAAACGAACATACAACCCTCTCGTCCTTATCTTAGAACAGATAAGACAATTGCCGTAAGTATCTGGACGCTCGAATACTTCTGATTGTGAGTAATGATAAGGTTGCCTGATCATCTCGATAAAAGGCACAGTAACTGTGCTGTTAACTCCAATTGACAATCCCTCAACTGAGACTTCCGAGACAGGTTGAAATCTTTGGTTTCATTAAACCAAGAGCGAAACTCGAGTCGAGCGCTTCTTTATGAAAGAGGTCAGCTGGAAAGTCCCTATCTGAATGCGAAGACTGCGATCAACTGTGAATGATGTTCAGCTGGAAACTAATCAAACCACTGATTACTCAACAGTAATCTCAAATATATCCCAGCAGGTTTAGTAAGATCGGAGATTTCGGCCTGCATCGGAAGTCTTAATCGACAGGTTATCGATTGGAGGTAACAGGAAAGTTACTATGTCTCCCTTTGAGACTATCGGGCAACCTAATTATTACTCACAGCCGGAAGTGGTTGAGCGTTCAGATACGATAATCCGATCGTGCTTAATGTGAGGAGAGTGGCTCAATGGTCAACAAGGTTGCCTTATGAAAGCGTGATCTGAGTTCTACTCTCGGCCGTGGCAAGAATATCAGCCACCGATGGGCGCAAACAAGAGCGAAACTTGAGTCCAGTATTGGAACAGTGGTCGCCGTGGAGATGTTTGGGTGACAGTCACCATCAATACATTCTCACTTCTGTTCCATAACTTTTCGCTTCTTCCCTACGTTCTTCCTTAACAACACAGGGACTGGAACACAGAAATGATTCCAGGTGTACATAAATGGGACCGACAGTAATATAGTCGACGAACACATGAAGAGAAAAATCAGAACCTAACGAAGGCAAGTGAAGTGAATAGGACAAAGCTATCGCATAAAACTTACGTCTATAGCAGCTTCCCGACTAGCTGACGACTTCGCGGTTGCCTGGTTCATATCAACTGCAAACATGGAGCCTTCCGAGCACACGATGCCAGAGTGATAAAGGTGGTGATTAAAATGGACAATTAGCCAACGACTGACGACAGATACATTCATGATAAAAAAACATTAGGAAATCAACACCATCGAGTGTCTAGGTTGAATGGTAAATCATGTGATGGACCAAATATTGCACTCAGAAAAGTATGAAAAGGCGGACAGTTGAAATAAATCTTTTCAACTAATCAAAATGTAAAAGGGATTCGAACGGGTTACAGTAAGCATAATGGCCTTACCGACACATGCAGTTATCAGACGCGGGAAAGAGTAGATAGTTGATTACTGTAGGATATGCAAACTCAATTAGAAAACAACGGATGAATCAGTAAAACATCAGCCTATTAGAACACGAACGAGAGATATGTACAAACAGCAGAAAGCACTCACCGACGGGTGTGTAATATCCTCCTATACTTGGAGCGTATGTAGAATACACACGCCGAGACTCTCGTACAGTGCCTAGAAGACTTCGAGTCTCGTTTGGATCCTCTATGGTCAAACATTCTGCAACTGGGAGGAGGGAAACAAGAAAAAAAAAGAGCCAAAGTCACGGGGTTCGAACTGAGAATGAATCAGATAGTGTGATCCAATGATAAAGATGATAGTGGAATCAGACAAATGTTTGGATAACATCAATAACTCAAGGTATGCCGTTTATGTGGGCAAAACAAAAAGTGGAATGTCCTCCTCACAAAACAAAGATAACACACACATACAACGAAGTCGCAGAACCCGACAAAAAGCCTTACGTCATCTAGAAGACTATCGGGGTAAAAGAAGTATCAAAAAAGCTCTGAATTCAGTTGTCACGGTCATTTAGATTCTGCCGTAAAAAGTTTTTTCTTAGTTTGGGTATGTGTATTTTACTAGCGTTTACAACAAAGAGGAAACCCTACATCAAGGAAGAATTTGCACAGAAACGTTTAACAAAGATTGCAAATAGGTTATGCCCACGAAAGATTATTTTCAAACTTCCATTTCTTAGTAAAGACAGCTAAACGGCCAACAAAACAAACGCCAATGGAAACGTGCGAAATTCTAGTAAGTCGGAATTTCAGTTCATTTTCACAGGTTTACGTGACGGTGCGAACAACAATGACATCACACGGATTATGGTATAAGTAGATCAAGCTTAACATCCGCTATGGATCAGCAGTAAATTGGGCTGATACTCATAAAAGAGAGTACCATAGAAGCGCACATTCTTGAGGCACTTCTGTGATACATTACAAATAGATAAGTGAATCTATCAAAATTGAAAACTGATGGAGCATAACCAATATAGAATGAAAGAAAGACGCCGTAGACTTTCTTCTACGTTACATAGATGCCGAAATTACACATAGGTGTAACAAAAGTGCACTGTTATCCATTACGTAACGTTGTGTACTAGAGCTCCCAATATCAAAAACGTAACGGACGTAATAGTAAAGGCAGTTAGTCAAGCCTCATCTAAGGGACTGAAACAAAGTGAATGTCAACAAATATTGTCGGGAGCAGATACTCAACACAGTGAACTACTCAACTACCGTGAGGTCCGGTGGTTGTATCGAGGGACTCAGTCGAAAAGAGTTTAATGCGTTGACAGGAAAAATAGCCATATTTCTTAAAATAAAAATGTGTATTGAGATATCGCGACCTCAAATGGTCTAGAGATTCGGCATCAGTGGCGAAATGTAAATCACGTTTGAATAGACTAAATTCAGTTTCACAAACGAAACAAGTGGATAAACGTGAGGTATGAACACCTTGCCAACTTCAAAACAAAAACTGGTTATGTAACACTGACTTGACAAACAAAACGAAATTTAGTTTCCCAAACAACGAGAGATCATATTGATAGAAGCTACACTAGTTGTGTGATATCCGTTCAGAATTGAGGCCCCCTCTAGTTTCGTTAGCATTCGCACGCACGTCGACAAGTTCAGGTTGTTAGGTGTCCTGCGTAAGATTGTAATGGACACCGCACTAGAAAATGTTCAGATGCGAATTGCTGAGATGTTCTGTTTCATTAAGATAAAAGATATCTGCAGTCAGCTATACACCACCCGAATTCCACGGAGAATCCCTTATTGAGTCTAGGATTTACAAGCTTGGAAATTCGCGGAAGAAAGATCGCAACGATGATCAGAAGTACTCCCATGTAAGCGCAAATCTTTACAAAAACGAACTACAGAGAGAGATTAAAAAATTAGCGCATTTTCTGCATCGAGTTTCATCCAGCTTATTCTCCAAAAGTAAACGAACTTCAGGTGACAAACAGTATCAAATATCAAACTTAGCAATTTCTTTTATGGCATAATGACTTGTACGGTAGTTCATGAAATAAACATTTACTGTTTTATTGCTCGCATGGTCTGTCTTCCAGCGAAAGACTGAGTGTACAGTATCACTGTAAGCGCGATTCTGTTTTACTGCTGTGAAACCCGATCCATTCTCGCGGAGACTGTTCACAGTGTCCGGTTTCTACCATCGATATCTCCGAAGCACTAGTGGTGTGTGGCGGGAATGCCGTGTTAGCAATAACAAAGTTCGCCGATGTATTCGGAACGAATAGATCCATGAGCATAATGATCTCGTCTTACAGGTTTTGTTGGTTTAGCCATATCTAAGGAATGCCAGCTCACCGCTCGCCAAGTTGTGTCCTGTAAACTAGTTGTGGGTTGAGCTTGAAACGGCAACTCAATAGCAAACGTATGACCTGGGTTTGAGAGTGTGAAGGCACTGATAATAAAGCCTGCTACCGTAAGACATCCGCGGTTTTCTGACTGTGATCCAGAGGACAGTGAACATCTTCGGTTGAGGAAGCTGTCTGATATGGTGTGACCTGTTCTCTTCTTTTAGATATGTCTCCATCCTTTCCTTTCGCAGTACCTTTTTTCCTCCTGTCATATACTGTGACATGCATGCACTATGTTGTATTGTTATTAACTTAGTTTATTAACTAGACGAACGTGGTACGTCGTCTATTAAACGATATAACGTGACTCTCTGTCAGTAAGAAGGTCTCAACTTTTGCTTTAACCAACGAAGTCAATGATCGAACTGTTTACCATCAACATAGCGTAAGGTGCAAGGAATCTAACAATGTTACTAAATATAAAAGACTAGATATGTCTGAGAGAGGCTGTTGGCTACACTGATCCTCCGCGGTGTGAAGCACAAGGCATGGAAAGTGAAGATGCTGCTTAGTATGGAAATGAGAAACATCGACAAACACGAAAGCAAAATTGAAGGAAGACCAATACACATAGCTCACTTTGTGCAGCTGCTTTCTCTTTCGGTATGACTCGATAGATGAGAAAACTGGTCTCAAGCCATGTGAAAATTAGAGCGGCAACAATGATCACATAGACCAGACCACTCGGGTTTCTGTTGTTTTGATGAAACTGAAAGGAAAATACAGGTGTAGCCATACTGAGCAGGGTGCTAACACAGTACAGTGTGGGTTTAGAACCATACAGCAGATATACGAACTCGAGGCTTGTGACACACCGCTAGAACGCATAAAAACTGATAAACCAACTAGAAATAAATTGAAATACAGTTACGCCAACTATGCTTTGGTATCCAAACAGTCATGTATACGCTATCGAATGTAGCATCCGTAGTTGACACCTATACATGCAATTAATGTGACAGCAAATAAGGAGAAACTATCTAGGACAATCTGTGGAAACGCTAGAACAGTAACTCACTCGGGGTAGTATCAAGGTTGTTACGACAAACACAAGCACATTAAGTATACCATAACTGCCCTAAAACCATGAAAGAGTTCAAGTTAAGAGAGAAAAAGAAGAGGAAGAAGGAATTTAAATTACGAAATATTTAGGTTTAAATTCAAACAATCAAAACTAAGAAGACTACACCTTGCAGACTAACACAAGGTTGCAGCTTCCATACGGTACGCAACGCTCTGTTTCACTGACTGACCATGTGTATCAGATAACCCAATCAACCAACAGCAACAATCAGCCAATCGAAAATTTGGTTAGCCACAATCATACTCGAACGGTTTTCAACCGTAATAACAAACTGTGTGAGCCATGGACTGCCCAGTTTTGGGGACTTATAGCCCCTAAACCAACGATGACTGATTTCCTTTGTATCTGTCAAATAATGTGTTAGTTATTACATATCTAACACCAGCGAGCTGAAATCTCAGCAGAGTACACTGTTCTATAGCTAGTAGGTTGACCCAAAAAACGTGACCTGATCATCTAAAGCTATACCTCTTCGGGGTTAGGATGAGTAAACTGACTGTACCTGCAAGACTAAAGCCTCGCTAGCCATCCTCTCCGATGTTAACACACTGATTTCATCAAATGCGGGCAAATGTACGTAAGAATCGATGATCGGATATTGACACGCGTTCGATAATCTAGACGTTTACGGACCATATATACCAGTCATAGAGCAAAAGTAGTCTAACTAAACAGATACATACGGAAGATCCGAAGAATGTGCAGAGGTTCAACAAAATTTCCTACTAATGAAAACCAAAGGGTTGTAAAAAGATATGTACATGACAGGTAAAATGAATCGGTTAACTTACATCAAACAAAAAACACTTGATAACGAAGAAGACACAAGTCACTCCGGTAACGGCCTGGAGGATAGAAAAAGCGATGAAATACGTGTGAGAGAAAGTTTACCGTGCAAACTACAATAGTTGTTGTAAACCCTGGTACTACACCAGAGGTAACCTTAGGTGTTATTTTTGCCTATCTGGCCTTTATTCCGTCATGTTCATTGGTGACCTTAACTACTATTGTTATTAGCTGTCTTTCAGTCTTCTGATTCGAGGGTGTTTGTAAATCACCATGCACTATATAAATACACTGTATTTTTCTCCCTGTTACACACGTTTTGGAGCGGAACAAAAATGGCTTCCTGCACTCGTCTGTCGACTTTACTTGGGAGCAATTAGCGGGCACAGTCGCGTTATTTTCGTGACCAATGTTTTCTGTTTTTTAATACAAGAAGGAAGACTTTGGTACCACTTTGTTTCGCTTCAAAGAATGTTCAACAGGGGTAAAAATGTAGGGCAGTTATATGATGCATGGTGACTCACAAACAAACTTGAATCAGAAAACCTAAGGACAGCTAATAACAATAGTATTTAAGGTAACTAAGCAACTATTAGCATGACGGGATAAAGATCGATAGGTAAAAAATACCGAAGGCTACTTCCGAATTGCTCCGAGAATTTCTATTCATTCTGACAAGACAACACTTTTTCAGAAACAATGAGACGGTTTTGAACGGAAGAAATGGGTTCTCTGACAAAAAGCTAACGAGCAAACTTATTCACTGAGTATAACCATTTTGTAGAAGTCATATAAAAGAGAAGTTCGCAGGGTTTGTGCAAATCTAATTTCAACAAAGTATGCAAAGTCAGCGATCGTCAGCTTAAATCTAAAAAGGGCTGCTGGAGGATTTCTCCAAGAACCAAGAGAGTACTCAACAACTCAGCTATAATCTGTCGAACAGAACTGGGATAAAGACTGCGTAGTCCTTGAGGTAGTGATTCAGATAGTTTTCTACCGTTATAACATCATTACGTCATTGAAAAAATGCGGCAGCATGCAAGAGTAAGTTTATACCGAGAGCGGACAGGTTCAGTGCGGTCACGAAGTAACTATTTGCTCAGTGGAACGATGACACCTTTTTGTCGACGAAGTACAAAAATCCAACAGCTTGAGGCAAGATTTATTTTTCACACTTCCTTAAAACACCAGTCAACAATGTTTGTCATTGTTTCGAATGAGAAATTAAATACATTCTTTTGAAGAACGCAAAAAGTGTTATATTTCTGACTCAACCGGGAACAAAAAGAACAAATACCGTCCCGGATTCAGATTAGTATGTCCGGATGACAATGTCGCGTGCCTAATACACTCAATCGCACGGTAAGCCATAGCGAGAACACATCGTTCTAAGCTAATCACAGTCAACGTCAATGTATGTAAGTTTGACGACGCTGTCTGTTTATGCGAGAACTGGCATGGCCTCCAGCAACTTCCCCTCAATATTTTGAGCATCTTAGGATATTTTCTGAGGATCGGTTTGGAGTGGTTGTCCGAAGCGTCCACTTGTGTGAAGTATCTCATTTAGGTAGGTGAATGCAGCGTGAGGCAACTGCACCAAATACCCGTATAACACTTGTTGGAATATCGTCTAACAGCCATCGTGAGAGAAAAATTGCATTGATTTCTTTATGTTTAGGTTGCACGTATATTTTGCGCTACTGGTTGATATATCCGACCCATTGTACTGTTCTGACTCAGTTACTTAACAACCGGCCCCCATCCACTTGTGATAGTTCCCGCAGTCCACGTTGGCTACTAAAGTCATTTGCATACACAATATCTCTAATGCTGAATCAACTGGTTTTTGGAGCCGCAGCTTTGGTTTTGACCGAAGCCCGTAATCAGAATGTGGTTTAGGTAGTGTTATCTCATATCTGATCCACATTTTCCTTCCAATCAAACAGTTGCTAGGACAAAAGTTATCCGAATCATTTGAAATAGGAGGCAATCAGTAATCAGACAAAAACAGGTCCACAGTATCCAGGTTAGGCCTTTCTGAGTATTTGAAGAGGTACGGTTTCACAGTATCTATAAATCTCTCAGCTTAATCAATAGACTGAGGGTCATGCGGCAGGACTCTCAGATGCACAATAACACTTGAACAAGATTCTGAAAATTCGATGGATATGAAATGAGTAACGTTATTTGAAACAAAGGGAAAGCCCTACATACAGGATAAACTTCTCAGATATCTAATGGTGGATTGGCTGATCGACCAAATTCAGACCCCTCAAAGAGTAGAATCAACAACGATCAATTGAAGGACATCACTGGTTGGTCCAGCCAAGTATTTATGGACATAGTTCCATCGTTCTCTCGAACAGCAAGAGCGGAGGCTTGATTTGTGAAAGTGATTTCGAATGTGTTGTACACTGGTTGCGCTCTCTAACCAATTGATGAATGGCTCGATCCATAAACAGTCAACAAACGTAACTCCATATCAAGGATTTCACTTTAGTGAATCTTGGATGTGCCTCTTAAAACTCTAAATTTAAATGAATTATTTCACTGAGTAGTAGATACATAACTAGGACTGACAGTGAATCACGTTTCGCAGTTACAGTTCAGGAATTTTCTTTGTCATCTCTGTTTTAAAAAGTATTTGACTTGGATAACAGTATCATTAACAGTACGAACATCTGTGATTATGTCTGCAGTTATCGTTGGACACGTAACAACGTTTGTGAACGCATGTTCAATTTCTTTCTCCAGGTTAGTAGACTCAACAACCAATTAATTGTCTGTTTTATTTTGTGCAGCAATTTAACGAGATAATACGTCTGCGTATCCAAACTCTGATGAAGACTTGTGCTTAAAATTGAAGTCGTAACCGAAATGATTGGAGGCTCATTATTGAGGGTAGTAGGCAGTGCGTACTGGAATGCCTGCTTTGCTATTCAAAGTGGATGACAGGAGGTGCATGATCGGTATGAAGTGAAAACCTTTTTCAACGAATCATAATATGGAAGTTGCGTGCAGCGAAAATTAAGGCTAATGCTTTTTTCTCGAGTTGGGTTTAATTCTGTTCTGTAGAAACATGAGCGGTAGCCTCCAAGGGATTCACCGAAAAGTTGTTTGTTATTCAGGTGTCCAGTTTCACTTGGAAGTATATAGAAGTAGATTATTCTATGGGTACGCACGTCAGGCGCAAAGTAATCGCAGTAATTGGTCATGCCAAACAATGACTGGAAGATTCGGAACACTGGAATTAACAATGATGCTGGTACCTCGGTTTGATCGGACCAACGGACGAGAAACAGCAGGCAAAAAAATCACAACAAAAGCGTCAGCCGCACATACAAACCAGGCAAAAGTGCACACGACGTGTGAGTGGAAACCGCCTCCGCGTTGTGGACTCGATTTCCGGCTCATAAACTTGAGTGCGTGCGTGGCGCAAGAACGGGTTGAGTTGATTAATAAGGATCGTGCTTCATCAAACGAATTTTCGCTACACTGTGACAGAGTTATTGGTCTCTTTCTGCGGTTTTGAACCTTCGACTTGCAGTCTGACCGGCCACTTTCTGCTACTGTTGAACATTGACCCGAAACCTGATTGGTTTGGTTGGTTCTTTGCTCTTTCACTTTCAGCTGATTGGCTACGCATTGTCCAATATTGACCGTCCGTCCGATCCATTCAAGTTGTTTTGTTTTGTTGTGCCAGTATTTGAGCATAACCATACTTGCATCTCTCTATGTCTTTGGCTCGTACCGGCTTACAGAACTGACTCAATTCAATGTTTGTTTATTCAGCCGGTTAATGAATACCAAGCATCAAGAAATACTTTTGTTTTATCTGCCGGATTAAAGATTTTTGCGGTATTCAGACCGGATCTGTGTTCAGTTTGATCCCCCTGGATGAGGATCAATTAAAATTGGTCGTTACTTGACGGCCAATTCGTGTTCATGTATTTGTTAAGATAACTTTCATTCGGTTTGATCGACACAGTTTTCGGCAGTTACTGCGTTTGATTTTGTATACAACATTTCTTTTATCGGTGAGTTTGAGTTGGTCTCTTGGTTCTGAGAGTATTCTTTGCATTGTCGTTGTCGGTTTGTGCGCAAGAGTTATGTCGTGTGGCCGCAGGAGTCTTGCTGTCATTTTTGATACGGTTGTGATGTACGGTAGAACAGTTAGTTGATGGGCAAAATCTGTGGCGGCAGTGGAAATGAGAATGATACCAGCAGTACCAAATGCTTCCGTAAGACTCATCGAATGACAGGAGTAAAGATCTCCTGTTTGAGGATCTCCTTGTTTAGTAGGGCAACAATATGTGTTGATTTCCTCTTCAATCACATTAGAGTACAGGTCCGATTCATTTATGGACATCCCTTCATCAAATGCCAACCCCCACATTTCTAGCAAGTAGCAGAGGCATTGACTAGCGAATCAAAGAAGGACGAAGAAATGAAACATGTTCTTGATGTACATGAGGTAAACTGCCGTCGACTAATTTCTTTAACCGTGGCACCTTTTGTTACCAACTCGAAGTCAACTTTTAAAGTGGTCAACCTGTGAAATTCCTCTGTGAACATCAGGAGGGTTAGCTTTGATGAACTATCAAGTTTTGACAGGATATGGTCCCGGAGTTGAGCATTAAACGGTGGCCGTAGCTCACACAGAAAAGAATTACTTCGACTAAGCTATTGTGAGTTTATTCGGGTTGGACCGTTTGACCTTTTAATTGATTCTGTCAACAGAGGACACAAACTCTACTGATTCCTATTTCTTAAGTTGCAAGCACTTACACCGAGAATAAAATAGTGAAGAGCAAGCATTGAAAATGTGTGACACTGTAGTCTTAACAAACGTTGTATCTATCGGTTCTCAAGGAAGAAATAAATTACCGTACCTATGGTGATCAACAGCATCAAGTCTGGGCATCAGTAAACTCGACTTGTCACTCTCTTCCCAAGTTGGACAATCTGCAGTGAAAATAGCCCCAAGTATTATGCACCATAATTCGAACAGTAGTCCTGACTCTAGCCCATATTGAAATTCCGTGACGAAATTTGCGGAGTTATCACTGATTAATCCTGATAGACCCAACTGATGTGATGAACATGGCTCCATCGGTTTTGTCAGCGTTTCAGTGGGTTTACGAACGTATGAACGTACCCATGTGTTCTGTCATAATCCTTTGTTAGTCTGAACGCGTGAAGTTCATTCCGTCGCCAGTGATGTATTCGTAATTGGCTCAGAGAGATAACAAGGACAAATACCGCCCGAGCTTTAGATTATTATATGTCCGGATGACAACGTTGCGTGCCTCATGCACTCGACCAAACGGCAAGCCAGGGCGAGAACAACACACCAGTCTAGGCCAATCGTAATCAGGGTCAATGCATGTACAATCAATTACGGTGTCCCGTCACCTGACAATTGTTATGGCTTCCAAAAAGAGATATCGTCACCTTTTGGGGAAGTCAAGTTGAATCTTCAAAGAGCGCACCATGACTTCTGCAGTATCTTTGATTTGTATTACAACTGAGGGGAAACTTTTGATGTCTGGTGATTGTGATCCATCAGCAACAGTTGTACAATCTACAAAGTTATCGTCCCCTAGATCTTGCGTCGCCTCAATTTAGCCAACTATCACAATAAGTTCAGCTGGCATCGTAAAACTGACGCACGGGTGATGAATATAGTACCAACAGTTTGAAGACCTTCGTTGAAAGAGCAGAATATGGTTAGAAGTGCCTCAGAATCGCAGCAACAAAAATGAGAAATCGTCCCGGGACTCACCCTCTATCAAGCCACCACATAAATCCGTGACACCAAAAGATGTTCACTGCTAGGATTTGGTTACTATTCGCCAAACCAAGCTACGGTTGTAAAAATATTCCGCTGGAAATGGCTTTCGAAGCAGCAGTTTATGCCAAGATCCAATGGTTGTAGCTGGAGATTAGCGTTAGGCACAAGGCATTCAATAAACACATTGTCCAATGTCACTGGTTGGCTGTACTGTCAAGTAGGAATAGCACTCAACGATCACAAAAGCACACGGAAAAAATTCATGCACAACATTCTTTTGCTTTCTGCTGCAAACACCATCTTTCGATTGCGCGGAGGAATAAAAGGCGTAAGGGGCAAACGAAAAGTAAGAAACTAATGGTCAAGTTCGACGATGACAGAAGATGGGGACTCAACGCTAGTGGGATAGTGAACATAGACTTGCGCACGTTACTTTATAACGAGAGTGATTTGCATCAGGGCGACACCTGACTGACGGCAAAAAATAGGTAATGAGGGACGTACAGAAAATAATTCGATCCAGCAAAAATAACGGCAAAATCCGAGAGTGACGGTGTAATGCGGCACTGTATCGACGAAGAGTGTGCTTAACGTTGTGTGAGATCAAAGCCACCGAAAGCCACTAGAACTAAACACAACACGTGATGGGATCGCTGCGAAACTAAGGTGGTTGATTGCGATGCTTCATGTGTGAACGAACGAAACGAGTGGTAATCGATTACCACATGGCTGAGTGCGATTAACAGAGACTCTCAGTCGACCAGACAGAACCACAACCAAAATCATTCAACCGCAAACCGTCAGGTTTGGATTAAAAACGAGTCTGTTAACACAATCTCGATGTTATTCTGCTCAGCCGGCTAGCAAAGAGATAACGATAATGGCTGCTAGTCTTTGGTTGTCCCGAAAATTCTTGGTTTGAACTGGCCAGTCTGTCACTCAATCTGAATGTTACCCACAATGACAACAGACTACATGTAACGTAAAAAACAACCTGTTACATTTTCGAATTCGGTCATCTGTTCATTAGTGAAAGGTGTAGCCTGTCGTGCATCTAGATGCATACTGTCTTGTTATTTACAAGTCCCACTGGGCCCCTAGAACGATGCTATGATCGTACGAGAATCAGAAAAGTTATCACGAGTAGTTGACATGTAAAATTTATCCATGTAATGTGATATAGCAGCTTGGATGATATGGGTAAGCAATGACAACAAAACATAAGCACGGTGTATTACTGCTGAAGTCCCGTTTTCCAGAGTATGTATCGATCAACAAGAGAAACGAGCAGCATAATGCCTAAGGTCAAGACAGTAGTTAGATGAAATACTTACGCCTGACCACCACGGTGTACGAGCAACAAACGCTCCGTAAACTACCTCGATCACAAGGAACCGGAACGTGGCGAAAATCTGGGGAACAGAAGAAATGTTCAAAAGGAGGCGTTCTGACGAAAGGAAGATGGAGCAATTTTGGATAGCGGTAACACTTTAGTTGCAATTGTTACAATTGATGCACTAGACCAAATAAACACTGATTAAAAAACGTATTAATCTGACGTTATTACTATTATGAACCACAAACATTTGTCTATGGTTCTATCGTGGATGGATAATATATGGATCTAACATTAGCCAGTTACACACACATGGCACAAGGATCACAACAAATAGGATGTAAAAGGGCATAGTAAAAACACGGAAAGTGAGACAATTAATGGAGAAATATTCCGTTCTGAGCACAGTACGAGCAATATTGAATGAGACTCATCGTGTCTGCAGGGTTGCCAAGTGACGGCATTTGTTCCTCTACGAATTCCGATCAAGAAGGCAGAAGCGTCATAGATTGATTTTAAAGTTTCTATGCCTCGAACGTGCCACACACCGCAAGGGTTTCACAGCTATGGGTTTACTTCATGGCAAAGGATTTCCAGGGCTACTACTAAGAGGACTACTATTTTCGGTTGAATGGAGTTGGTTTTGTGTGCTTGAAATAGACAGTGGAGATAAAGAGGTACAGAGTCATTAAGTGACTAAAAGAATAATTTTCATTTCTATTACAGTAGAGAAGTGCTCAAATTGGCGTTGTCATCATACCCTAAATGAAAAATAATTACAAACTAACGATAGAGCAAGGTGTAGTGGCAACCGTATTTGAAAAGAACACGGAAGTTATCCCTAAGACAAAGAGGGAAGTAAACGGATCATCATTCCGAGAATTATTCATTACTGCAAGTAGTACTCAGAAAATGTATTGGGTGTATGCAAGTATTATGAAATTGTTATTATCACAAGAAAGGTGAACGAGCAGATCCAATGAAACGTAAACCTTCCATTCAATTGATGAAAGAAACAATTAGTTTTATTCAACGATCCTCAAAGAGACTGACGGGGACAGTGCTGAAGAGCATGAGGAAGTTGAATTGTCAAGTGTTGAACATCAATTGTATCGAATAAATAATTTTTCTTCTTTCAAGTGGTCCTTATCATAGTGATTTCGACTTAAATTGGATTTGAAACAAGGAAATGTTAAACCTGAAGGTTCTGATTAATGGTAAATAGTTGAGAATTTTGATTAATATAAACCAAAAATCACTTGAAAATGATCGCAACTTTCGTACCCACACAGACTTTCTAACCAGTCCTTGCCAGAAAGAGACATCGCACTCGGGTTTCTCTCTTATTAGCGCTCGTCAACAGCGCACATCTTTATCTCCTCTCGAGGTGACCGCGAAATATCAGCAGTACGCACAAGCGAATGTGGCTGGACGTTTGCATGTGGTACGTCAGCAGTACCCAGTGGTAGATCAATGGCGCAGTGATCAACGCGGATGCCTCGTGAAAGTCGGGCCGGAGTTTAAATCCCGGTCGTGATGAGGGTATATAACTATAACAAGAACGAGTCCCCAGTACAATTCTTTTTGCCGAAAAAAACTGGCTGGAAAGTCTGTGAGAATGCGGAAGATGGGAGCAGTTGTGAATCTTGCTTAGTTTATACTAGCATTTTCATACAAAAGTTAGTTTTAAACATCCCCGATACACCGGTCACCTGAATGCTACGTCAAGTCTCAGATAGCAAAAGCAAACCGAATACACCATAACAGGCGACGAGCCATCATTCATCAGCAAGAATTATATAACACGCTCAGAAGACAGCGGAGTCTGTTCGTCCCGAGGACACGTTATTCTATCACGCCAGTACTAATATGACGTCTCCACCACATGGGAAAAGAAAGACACTATATGAATACTTTCTGCGCGAGTTGACCAAGTCGCGCAGCTGTATGGGACTGTCAGCACCGTTGCATTACACATTCAGAAGATTGATATTATGTCGATGACACAGACAATACAAACTGGTATCCGAGCTTTATCTGAACAACTCGTGATTTCATCAGTTGACGAGAGCTCCCATCACCCAGCAGATTGGCAAACCCTACCATAAATCCTTCTGGTTGGGAAACCGCTAACCGAGCTGGTACACATAGATAATCTACACTGGTTACTTTACATACTGAAAGAGCTGACGACCGTTGCAAAAAAAAATTATTAAATTCGTTGGTTGGCAGCTGGAAGAAATCGCATATTGGATAGGCAATGATAGACTATGAAGTTATGACCATTCCAGTGAACGAAGTGGGATGGTGTCGCCTGACAGGCTGGAGATAGCATGACCATCAACAATGCTCGTTGAAAACACTCTTGTACATGACAACGCAATATAATAAGTGACTCGCCCGCATACGTGACACATTGTTAACTGTCGTTTTGTTGAATTATTTCGTCATTCAATGTTACTACTTTTATTAATCCATTATTTTGTATATTACTGTATGAATCAACAGCAACTCGTGTCAATAACACTCATGGGAATAGATCAGATTCGAGCGCGTACGTATGCACGTACAACTATCCTCCACTGAAAAATAAGGATGAGCTCAACTTATCAACAGTTCGTTGCAGTTAGTAAACCGAAGAGCTGAAACTTCTAAGCCGTCGAGGGTGTCTTCAACTATATGTGAAGTACCAAAGATTATGTAAACAGCATTTACATACTTTCCGTCTCAAAACTGAGCACACACAGGCATTTCTACACACTTCTATATACAATGTATCACAACTTATTCTGGGACCTCGCCTAGAGTCAAAGTGGACAACAAAACAATAAAAAGGGAAACCGAGATGCTAAAGGTCAACAATAAACAATCGTATATCCTAGGTCGATATAAATATAGACAGACAAGGTCACGTACATTCATGTAAGCATACATGCGTAAGAAGTGAGATAAGTCTACGGCACATTCGTTTTATCAGAAAGGTGCAAAAAGTTCGGACCTGTTACGCGAATCAAAGGCTTCTTGGTGTTTAAGAAAAAAAGAAGGCAAACCTGCCTGTTTAACAGGCTTTGTTCCAGTGTCGGATGGAGCAAATCGATAATCCCAAAGCAGCTACAGTCAGTGCAAAAACTTATGTTAACGGCAGGTATATTGTTAGAGCGTTAGTTTTCGACCACGATAAACAATAGCACTTATTGACTTTAGCACCACCGGAATCTGGATAATCCTCCGATGGATGGTATATACATCACGTAAGCTCTTGTTGAGGTCCACCATGTGACCAACTGAAACTTAGTATACAAAATGGTTACACTCGTCACGCGTCCATCATCAGGGTAAAGCTGTGAACAAGGTTCATTATCACCTGATCAACGAATACCGTGGAAATGATGGCCAACACGTAATCCTATCACGAGAGACATAGGGGAGGAAAAATTAACAAATAGAGCACCGACAAAACGACCATCGTCGAACCGCCACACTGATGTGGTACGCGCAATTAGAATTTAAGTCTAATGATCAATCAAGTTCAATTGCAACTGATCAACAGGCAAAATCACGGGAAATTGACATACAACTGCCGTTCAAGTATGCAAGGTCCATCATGAGCATACAGCAAAAGATCTCTACAGCGAACTCTCATAAACCATCACCTCAAAGCTGTGGGTGCTTCAGCCTGGTCACGTGAAGTGTTCATTGTATCACTCCATTTTACGGCAACTACCACACACAATCACAGTTCCGGTTACTACATCGGATGAAATTCACTCTGCCGTCTGACACACATTATAATTGATTTTAACGGTACGAACTACGTATATTAGGTATCAAAACCAGCCCAGCTACAAAGGGTCATCGTACAACCGATAAGTGAAAAGTTTCGAAGTCCAATTAGACAAACAGTACTAGCCAGCAAGTAAAACAATGTGAAGCAGCGAGTACTAGCTTCGCGTTGTGAATCCACAGAACATTAAGCCGAAGGACGCTTTACAATAATCGGTAAGAGTAGATACTTTACAGTCAGAGAGAAAGCGACTGGCGGTGCAGGCCCAGTTATCAAGATAGCTATTCGACAACATGAAAATAAACAGCACTCAAGTCCTCAGCACAAGTGTTCGAAAACAACGAGTTGACAGTCAATGGGAGTCCGGTGTCTGGAAGGCACGAACCGAAGAAGATGCTGTTATGCGAATCCAAACAAACAATCACGTGTGGGTTGAGACTGACAACAACAAACGTACTAAAACGCGGTCCACTGCTGTAAGCGAAGGTCACCCAAATACCCCATGAGTTATGATACACTAAGTTTTGGCAAGCTTTCACTAGAGGAGACGATAGATATATCTCTCCGTAACCTCTGCGAAACATTGGTTAGGCCACCTGAAATCAAAAGCGGAAGGAAGTGAGACGAATGAAAGCGTCACCTTAGGGGAAACTGTATTATTTATCTGCACACCCCGCAAACGAAATCACCTACTGAAAGAGAAATGTCAAAAAGGGAATGTTTGCAAGGCACGAATAATGGTCTTAACAGTATGCAACGTGGGGCAGAAGGCAATAAAGTTACGAAATTGGCAATATAAATAAGCGAGAAGCAGAAATGCATTCAAAACGTGCAAATTATGTGGTGAATCCAACGGCACGAAAGATTAAATAGATCCCATCTTGTTGGTGGAGCATATCACATAACAAGATGGTATTCGTAAACAGAAATATACTAATTTTGCTCGACTAGTGTTCCGTCCACACAGAACTCCATCTGAGCTATATAAAGGTCATCTTCCTACCCATAAGAATGACGTTCGTCATCAAACCTTTCGATTCACGAGTTATCAGTATCATTAGACAGATATACCCCAAAAACAGGTTGCCACACATTTTATCCACGGAAGACTCGACAGGATCAGGTAGTTGGAAAACTGAACAGGTGAGCATACTAGACTACATCATCCACTAAATGGTTTAAGATTCACTAGTATGATCCAATTTCATGGTGAATGGTGACATAGATAGAATTCAGCTTCTAACATTCGGTCACCCTAAGAGTATGGTGGATTCCCACCCAAACTGGTAGAAACCATCAAAACAAGTCCCGATGATGCGAAAAACAACTGGACAACGAACACCCATGTTATTCAAGCTAACAAGCCTGAAGTCCGAGAAGTGCGTAAACTTTTGAAAGTAATTATTCTCTTTTTACAGCTGCGCGTTTTGGATGACGTGAAATTTCAAGGTGATCATTTAAATTCAGAAATAAACGCAAACGTTGGAGAAGAAGAAGAGGAAGAATGCAGAGCGGTATTAACCACTGTTCGGCCTTGACTGTACGCTTCTTAAAATTGGCAGTTTACATTGTTGACCGAGAGCACAAATTTTAAAGTCATCGCGCATTTTGGTGTATATATTATATGGATTCGAACCAGTGACTGAAACAGCATGCCCGGAAAGCATCGAGACCATTTACAAAGGTTTCAATTCGCGCCGGTTGTTCACCGTTGTTCACATGAGTTACCCATGTCCATGTCCAATGGGTTTCGGTTATAACAACTTACGTGACGTAGGGTAAAAACATTAGAAAAGCCAATGTTCAGTAGATTTCTTAGTCTCTGAATACAATTAAAACCTGGTAGTATAGAGGGTGGGAAAATTAGGTGGTCAAGTAGAGCAGGGAATGAACAATGATTTACTAATGTCACTATAAGGAAAACTATAACTTCTAAAACTTCCATGCAGATTATGCCGCAGAGGGGGTACTGATTAATTGGTGTTTGCTGTTTCTTGTCTTCCCAGGCCATCTCATATTTTTAGTCCGTTTGTCGAGAGTCAGGTAAATAGTGTGCGGTGAAATAAACGGTGTCGGTATTCGTAATACACAGCCAAGCCAAAATCGATGACCGGTTCTGGTTTTGAGTCAGTGGACTTGTTCGAACTTCACTATAGAAAACACGCCCCACCTAGCAGCCTCATTGGTTGTCTTCTGATGGCGAAACTAAAACCAAAGTTTTATGTTCAAGAACTTCACAGTTCGCAATCGCAAAATAAAGCTTCCCAACAGAGATCCATTAAATGTGACCCTCACGTTTAAGTGAAGTATCTTTACGAGGTCAAAGAAGTCCCGACTTGAAGAACACCGTCGTAGCTATGAAAAACATGGGCTCCAATGTAACTTCTCAAAATCTAGTGGTGCAGCTTCTAGATCGTCGAATAGTCACCATTTCGTCATCGGTTTGAAGACTACCATTATCGCCATAGACTTGAAACAACATTTTGAAGCTATGAAATACATTTCAAAAGGCTGTGCAGAACGAAGGAATTCGTCTAACATCTGTGGTCCTTGGAAATTTCCAAACATTACCCTGGTATCAGCTTGATTCAAACCAGGTTAGTCCCCGAAGCTTGGGACGTCAATGTCTGAATGCAATGAACGCCACAGACAATAGTTCACTAGTCCATCCAAGAAGAATCTGAACAACAGCTGGAATGTGAACAATCACAACAAACATCACTAGTCCAGCGTGATAATTTTTTCAAAGTCCCTACAGATCGTGGTCTCAGGTGATGTTTTCGAGTGAAGCGCAGACAATACGGCTATAGATTTGAATAATATATCTCCGTGTTTATGGAACTCTAAAATCATACCCTGATCCAACCAGTCAAACATTCATCTATACAGCTACTGTTGATGGATAACAAGTACCGCACCGACAAACAGAAAAACTTATATCCTACTAGAGAAAGGAAACCCACCTGCTCATAGCATATGTTTGCTTCCTAGGGCAGGGGGAATACTATGCCGACGGAGTATGATCGATGCCAAAACACTAGTTGTTACGACGGGTGCCAAGCTAATCCCCTGTGGTTTTCACAAATGCTCCCATCTTTTGTAATAAACATAAAAACTGCTGCAGACCCACCGCTGTCAAGAGAGCCATGTTCACATGTCCACATTAGTTGGAATAGATAGGTTAACATCACTAATGTTTCGTCACTTTCTTTGAATGGTCACCGAAATTATTGACTTCACGTTGCATGATAAACTAGAGTATGACCTCAGAAATATGCGGAGATAAATAAGTGGAAGTTGGATGCCAGATGAAGGGCGCCCAATAGGAAAGCCCTGTTGATTTGTTATAAGTAAGCTTACCACCTATCTCTAACAGTTTCAATAGATGTACCTCTAGCATTCGTGGCACAGACAAAATGGAACAATTAAGCAGTATTCCTCAACTCTAATGTAGCTGCTAAAGTAGCGGCTTTTGACCAGTCGGGCTATCCAGTCAACAAACAAGCTGCGTACTAAAACTTGTCAGTTAAACAGTTACAAGAACTGTCGGAAAGAATTTTCCACCCAGCACCAATTATTTCTAAACATTTCTGTGAGATTCAACGTTTGTTTTACTCACGAGCCATGGTGACGACATCGCTATGAAATGCCTGCGAAACTCTAATCACAGAGGAGTTAGCAGTCAGGAGATTAACGTTGCATTCTAAGCTCCATTGACAAACTTCCTTCATCATAGGCTGAGACAGCTTATAAACTACAAAAGGTTGTGATCGATAGCAATGTCGAAAACTAGTGATTAGGCGGCGGACGAAAGGCGTGTTCTGGTAAGATTGACAATGTTGGACGGAGGTATGCCATATGCATGTATTTACTAGATATGTGGTCCCTGTAGGGCCACCTATGATCAGAATAACGAAACTGTTAAGCCGCGTGTAAACAGGACCATGTTTAAAACTAGTACCGGTGAAAAACAACAATGTCCAAGCAATCGCTACAGCCAACGTATTTTTTAACGACGACAGACAGAATGAGGGCTTAACAGCATACAAATTATTCACATACAAATACAATTCCCAGAATTCGCCGTAGAAAAGCCAAAACCCCAGGAAGGAAACAAACTGCACATAATCACAGATGGAATACGATATCGAGAAATCGACTTTGGGTAGGGCAATCACACAGTTTCACCGTTGTACTATTCATTGATTCCCTCAATCAGTATTATTGTTCTTGTGCTCACACTACATCGCGAAATTACTCGTATTGCAACATCATAGTGCACCACCCACATGAACGGGTGAGTCGCTAAACAGACAACTGGGTAATTATTGACAACGTGTTAACAAATGAAAATCACTCGTTACCAAACTGAGTAGGTCCTGACGAGTTACTGAAGTTATGAAGATTGAAGAGGGATAAGTGGCGAAACACAGAAGCATAACGAATATAACGAGTACTGAGGACCGACTGCTGGTAAATGATATGGCATTGAATCCATGAGCTTCCGGAATGGCACTGCGCAAGTTACAGAAGGCTACATCTTCTAAGCACTGTGATAACATTTGGGCGGTAGGGCTTGATGATCAATACGTTTGCCATCTGGATTGCCTCGATTTACGCATCCAACCAACTTCCGGGAATAAATTCGGTTTATTCACAACCGCTGTTAAAGATAAATACTGAAAATGGAGTTGCACACTTGCGAACAACCGAACGATGCGAAATGTGGTTACTACTCAGTGAAAAAATGATTCAACAAAAGTCTGATAACGCGAATACTGAGTGACATGATCGGCGTACCTAGGAGAAATCATCCCACTGAGAATGCATAACGGGCTTATCAAAAAGAGATGTTTCGACTCAACACTTTACCCTCGATAATATGCCAATCATTTTCCTGGAATTCCAGCAAGTGTGGAAAAGGGATATAGCCTTATCTGTGGATAAGATGATATCACATCACCCAAATCTGTGCAAGTACACTGAAGATGACGGGGCCAGGAGCGAACACTGTTACAGAATACTCATAACTTTGAGCAGTATGATCAAAGCCAATCCTGTATACACGATGAGGTTTCAAAACCTAAATATAAGCGATGCGTAAACAGTGATCATAGGCCATGTTAGCTACCATACACTTGCCACGTCATTTATTTTGGTCGGAGCAAAATGCTTGTAGTCCAAAAACTACGATGTCGTTGTTACTACTGGACGATTTAAACTTGAATCGAAAGACAAATCTTGGTATTAGAGTTATCGTACAAAGTCAACAGGATACTAACTGTGTCCCCTTTTCAGAAACAGAGCATCAATCAAAAGTGAATGTAAATGGACATTCAGACGTCATATATCAGTCATTCCTAGAATGATGACAATGGGAAGACAGTCAACATGCTGTTTTCAAATGACTGTAGAAGTTCACGTTTTTATCCAAACGAGGATACGCGTTAACGTTCACCTCTGTCTACTAACAGGAACTTAAGCGGTATATTTGCGTTTAGAATGGAGCCAGTCGAAGTCAGTTCAAACAGTGAGAACTATGAGCAAATGTGAGCGGTGTCTAATTGGCAATCGAACTACTGCATCAGATATTCATTCATGTTTTAGTTATCTCACTCAAACGAAGAACATGTAGAAAAATTAACAAATCCAGTTACCATGATGGAAATAAGTGTAAGCAAAACAGGAGATTAACGGAGTATTTGATTGGCAACTGAGAAAATAATACAACATAACGGTTGCCCCGACAGTCAGGAAGAAAATCAGCCAAAAACAAGCGAACAAAAGTGTAAAAAAAAGTACACCGAGGATGGGTCAAGCGACTTACCACAGAATCAAATAGGGAGGTTTTAAAAGAATAGTGCAACACCTCTTTTCGCATAGCCTCTTCTATGTTGCCGTCGGAGACTGCTTGCTGAAAAACAAGTAACAGAGTAAGAGAAAGGGCGATGACGGTTAGACAGGCGTACAGCTAGAACTGGTTGAATGTCAGGTAGTAGCTACAAAGACTAAACGAACGATGGGAGAATTAAGTTGGGTATCACTCAAAATTGATCGCAGCTGTTGCACCCTATAGACTTTCCAGTCTGCTGCTTTGAAAAGGAAAGCATGTGATAATTTGGTCGTGTCTAATGTGATATCAACGGCGTAGTGGTGAACAGGGTAGCTTCATGAAGGCATTACCTGAATCTTAATCTCGACTATGACAAAGGTATGCACTACTGACAAGCTCTAACAAATGCCAAACTCGAGTACAGTGCTTCGTTTCGAAACGGCCTGACTGGAAAGTCTCTAGGAATGTGACAGTTGCGATCAGTTGTGGGTGATGTCCAACTTGCATAAACCAAATCCCTCACCACTAACCAGAAATTTCGGAAGTGTCCGTAAATCTGCATAGACAAAAATAGTGAAGACTATTTATGCTGCAGAGAATAATTTGACTACCACCGTGAAGGTTTAAATGACACAACATAAGTTTTACACGGCTTCGCAAGCGCCGAGTATGTGTGCTGTAAGGAATAAATACCCGGCCCATTCAGGGAGTACACGCTGAACCAAATTTCCAGGTCATATGCTCTAAATTATTGGGGCATGTAGCCTAGTCCAACCTAAACATGAGCAATCAAGCTGGCCGAATTCGTACAAGGAACTATGAATGTGGTGATCCATAATGTGACCTGTGGACTATATTAGACTCTGACCGAACACAATCGCCCTACGATTTTTGAAAACACGTCACATGTCAACTATCACCTCGAACAAAGTAAAACGAATTTGCTGGAGTATCCCGCTGCGTTCCTGAAAACGATTAAGTGAACATGTACATCGACAAGTTCTCTTTTTGGCATGCACCTGACAAAAACATACTAGTGGAGAACACAATTATCCCTCCCTCTATAACACGCCATTTTATGACAAAAAATGTGCCTTCTTGCAATTTTGCGTCGCACGTTCAAAATGATGCTTTTCTCTGAATAAGAAACACTTCATAGCGCGGTAAGTGAACACAGAGCAGATTAAATCCAGTTGAGCAGCACCGCAATATTTGTTTGCTAAACGATTTCTATTAACAAATGTACTATTTTTAATGAATCGGTCATCGGGGAGGGTTATGCCGAACGAATCTACACTACATGAAAACAACCCTCAATGGCTTGATGGACAGTTCAGTTGGCCCAAACCAACAGCTGAATGATCCGGATGGAGATAAAAACAATGTTAAGTCATGATATTCCCCACGGCTCTTCATCAGAAGCCGAGGTGGTCTGAAATTTCTAATGAAACTCGATATCAGGCATAAACCCTTATCCCTCAGGACCTAAAAGGCAATCAAAAAGCATGACAAAGAGAGGAAGCCAGGTTGTAGCAACCCAAAATTTAACATATCTTAGGTACATAATTGATGCAACTCGTAACGAAAGAGACAATAAGTAAGAAGCTGAGTTCTTACGGAACCTCGATGTGCAGGCCCCGTAAACATGCAGGCATATAGTTGGATTTTATAGCTATACCAAGGAAGAAAGCTATGTAAACACATGTCTAGGAACCAAAGTTTAAAGGACACTTTTTGGGGTTGTATCATATGAAACGGGATCCCCTATTACGCAAAAACAGATTCGGGGTTACGGCAAACTGATCAGTCTCACCTGGACATAAATGATCCACAGTATAAAACAAAGAAGAAGGTCGAACAGCATGACAAGAAGAAAGGTTCGCCGAACAGGCGAGGTACGCTGCTCATCCGGCAGTCCATCGATGACGGAAGTGGAGGCGGCCAAATTCAGACTAAAATGAAACATCATACATTGGTTTAACGTCAAAATACGCATAACATTATCAGGAACTCCAAAAGTAGCTGCAGGTTGAAAAGATTGAGTACATGTTTTCATAGGACATGAGGGAAATTGCGGGACCTAGAGGCTAAACGAATCAAAAGGCTACACTGCACAGCGTATGAGGGTATGAAGGTCTACAGTATGAACTTTCAAGGTAACATCTAAGATTAGCATTGTATAACATGCAACTTAGCTGGCGAGTAGTACAGTACGATCCGACAGTGAGGAAACTTAAGGGTGAGTATCAACTTCAGGAATCTGAAAGATATAAGTAACTGGTGGAGACGTGTATATGCACTGTACGAGACGTGTTCCAAAGAAACTGTCGCCGCACCACAATCAGACATGTGGATACACATCAGCCGTGCACAACAGTGCTGGCGATTGTGGCTGTGTATTTTCGCATACCTTGTAATAAATTTCGAAAAGCAACCTTTCAACCCAAGCGTCTTCTGTGGTCACAACACTGGGACACATGTCATGCGGAAAGCTCATTTTAAGACATAGACAACCTGACGTCTCCCGGTACACATGCAATCTTGTATGACAGAGCCGTGAGAGTATATACACAGGAAATGATTTCCCGGTAACTGTCTTTCGGACAAAAGTTATCCTTTCGATTTTCGGACGAGTATGTAACATCGTAGGAAAGACAAAACGATCTTAGCGGGACACAAAGCAGCGCATATTTTGACACCATTCAGAGGTGACAGGCCTGTTGAGACGAACAACAGAAGACCCACTGTCGTTGTCAACATCCCTCCAGTGTGCCACGTGAGCGTACAGTTTGTGCCCCACAAAAAAGACATCAAACAAGAGAACGGTGCTGCCGATTCTGTCTGTTATTCTATGTTCGAGTGTGCCAGGTACAACCGTCAGTAAGTTATGACATAAGAACTGTGTAATGCATAAAACAGCCCAGATCCAAAAATCATTAAGCAAAAACCGATTCCTGTCAGTAGTTAACATAGTTGGAACGTTACAGATATCGTTGCAAAGTCTACCCTGACAGAAAGATCTATAGCTAAGGCTTTTCCGCAAGCTGCTTGATTTACATCTACCTGTAGCAGCATCCACACTAAGAGCTGACCTACCAAATGCCAGTTAAACAACTGCGTGTGTGATAACAAGTTCCTTATTGATTGGAATAAGCGCAAACAACCAGATCGGAAATGGTTTATACGCAACACCAGATTGGACTACGACTGTAGCAAAATAGCGCGAGCGCCAATAGCCAGAGGCTGACAAATTCGGAACTCAGCATGTAAAGGTGTACACACAACGAAACCAACTGCTAAACGTATGAATTCAAGAATGAACCTGGTCAAAAATCAACCTGATTCTATAGAGTGATGATGACAACGACGATGTGAAACACAACCATGCTTGAGGGTGATTACCAAAAACGGCGAGGGCAGTATACGAGCTCTCAACAGACAGAAGGCACCCTTCAAGCATGCTCAGTGGAATCGTCAAAATACTCCCAGTTCGTGAGTATGTCAACGAATGGTCACTTGGCATTGTAAATCTAAAGCCAACGTAAAACAACGTGCAGCTTACACTTACGTGAAACAACCTAACAGGCTAAGACAACAATATAGACACGAAAATACAAGCCCCAATTTGACTTATCATGCTCCCACCACTTGTGGTGATGCTTTCTAAATGAACAAACCCATCAACAATATACACGCCTATCACATTAAACACTGTGGCTGTTAGATAGCGCTTAGTTACGAAAACTTGGAATACGACGTCAATTGGTCCAGTACTACGAGTACACAGTCTGTGGTGGCCACTTAACGTGTTCCGTTTGTCAATCGAGCATTCATCTAACAAAGTCCTGCGCACCGATATCGCTAACAGCTGAACCAAAAAAATGGACCGTGGAACATTGATATGATAATGAATCACAAACACTTTGACTGTCAGTTCAGTGAAGGGACTTCGGGATGATCGAAATGGCTGGTTGGAAACAGTGTGACATGCAAGCGTGTCGAAGTCAACGGTAGCTACAGCAACCTTATTCTGTGCTGTTTTCAGATACCCTTCGTGCAAAAAAAGTTTCCGTGATCAGCGATGAATTACACTCAAGCATTTCTACTAAGGCATCCACTAACAACATGCCTAATGGTGACGCCACCTCTATTCCACCCTTCTGATATCATAGCGTGTCAAAGAACTGGAACTGTAAGTTGCCCGTTCAACGGTACGATGACTGTGTTAGCTGCTAAATCGAAGTTCCCATTGTTTTTAATATACTCATCGAGAAACTTGTCGATTTTCTGGGTGGGATGCACCTAAAGAGAGATGTAGCATTAAACGAAAATAGTCGCTCCTCTGATGAAGCCAGTCATTTTAAGGTACCAACGAATTATGGAAGACCACTGAGGTCACAGGTTGCCAGTTTCCTTCTAACTGGTTAAGACAATTTGCATAGCCATTTGGAAACTGCGTGATCTGGAGAAGTGTACATATTCAACATCAGTCGAAGACGTAATCTATTCTTACATAAGTTGAGTAATATATAATAAATGCCGGTGCCGGTTAGTCTGGATTTCTGTAAAGTACCTGGACTAAGAAGTGTTTTTGCAACGGTCACTGTTTATCCTTTGCATTGTCTATACTAACGAATTTAGTTTTGATATTCAGTAGCACACTTATCTTATCTGAACAGTTGGATGTAACCAGAAAGAAGATTCGCATATCTTTGTTACGGCTAGGGGTCACAACGTTTACGTTATGTTTCAAAAGTTCAACTGAAACCAGGCGATTTCTCGCCAGTAGGTTCCTAGCTATTTGTTTCACAGTAAAAGAATGATAACACGATCGAATGAGGACTGCTTCGAGAATTTCAACAGAGATCTCGGTGGTAGTTGAAAATGATTCAACTGACCGAACAATTTTGAAACTGACTATCCAAACTAAATTGTCTAAACCCAATTCTAGGACATTAAAACTTCCAATCTTCCAATACTACTTCGACAGCAGCACTGTCCTGCAATAAGAAGACATGATGCACGAACGGCTCCGGGTTCATCAGAAATTCGGCTTAAGGCTTGACCAGATAAATCTTAATAGGTCGATTTGTTTTATTTTTTCCAATTCTGGGCCATGAATTACGAAACGTAACTTTCAAAGTAGATAGCTTCAGCATGCATCAATCCTCTGAAAGTACGTGTGGTAATTTGCTGTAAGTACGTCAATTTCCACGCTCCGCCAGTCGACGTTCGTTCAAAGTTGGAAGCTCTGGTAAATTCCCAATAGTACTAATGACAGCGGTTCAATATAGTCTGGGAAATGTCAATTGATCAATGCAGCACTCCAGAGACCAAACAGTAGTGTTTGATTCAACTAACTGCATTCTAAGATTAATATGTCCATTAAATTATTTCAGTACAGTAGGGTCTTCGGCTTGTTCACCTACCGTGGATATAGTCGGTTTCAATAGAGAAGTGAGAGACCGTTATTCGCAGAACGTATCTCTCGAACACATTTCGTTGCATCTCATCAGGTATATATTACAGTCTGCGGGTTTATATAGCAAAGTTCAATGGACATTGTGGAGTCAAACAGCAAAATCAACCACGTAAACACACGTAAACAGTTTCCAGGGCAATCCGACACTGATGAACAAGTCTTTTTGTGCACAGTGGGGTGGACTCCATTTGTTGAACTCTAAGTTTTGGCTCGACGGCATCGGATGCCAACACTTTTGTACTGCTCCACAGCATCCATGCTTCACCAAGAATTCTGTAAGAAGGTTAAAAACCGCAAGGAGTTCATCTTGCTCAAGATGATCCAGTGAGTTAAATAAATTCCGCGATACTTTTTACTACAATACCGAAGGGATGCGCACCACGAAACTAGAGTAAGTTCGATATTAATATTTAAATCCAGGCGTTTGCGAAAGTCTTGGCAGTGCTTCAACTCAATAGATGTCCCGAATATTCGGAGTAATGACGTGTGATCACCCAGCGGCCCTATCATGTGCTAACTTGGCTTGCGCACGGAAATAACTGATCCACAACACCGGATGAATCACCTGCGTCATGCAGATAAAATTCACGCAATGCAGTCAACGAAAACGCAACCGAACAACCAGATTTACCTGCGGAACCTTCAGTGCTTGTTGCTCCCATATAACGATCTGTTAGACAAGATTTGAAAAGTGTACCAGTCAATCAAAAGGAGAAAGGTTGTGATGAAGCTAATCAATATCCAGTGCCAACAAGTTTCTACACAAGTGCTCAAGACCGCTAAATTGAGCGCTACTGTTATTGTGATTTACAGCATTTTGCGTACAATTTAGTGGATTTAAATCACTTTTAATGTGGCGTAGCGCACTTTAGATGAAGTGCACGGGACGAAATCCATGCGTGAAAACTGCGGTTATGACTCACATTAATCCGTCGAGATGCAAACACGGACCGTGCTGATCAGATGAACCTCCTGCACGGTTAGACAAGGTCTTCATTTGACACAAGAAAACTTCCACACGATGGTAAGTATAGCAAATCACAGTCAACCTAGATACTATCACACTGCCTAAACATAAACAGAAGCGATCGAAGTAACCTGGGGAAAAGGTCGTAAAATCACCAACAGCATCATCACTGACAGCAATACAGCAGTGGTTTGCACTGACGCATAACCGTCATAAAACCATGGACAGCGGAAGCAAAGCCCAGCTAGAAGAAGAAAGGGAAGAGAGGAAACCCACGTAGCAAAATACGCCGACGCACAAACTCAAAGATTTAACACCCAGGTGCCCACACCGTACAAACAACTACGCTGCAAATGAAAGTAAGGCATTACCAGAAACAAAACGGCTGCCTATTTGACTCAAATGCTTCAACGCCTTTCCTTCTAATTTGCCATAGTTCAAACAGACTACGCACTATACAACAATAAAGATAAGTAAAGTTTAAAGCTGGAAACGAGTGTGAATGTATGTATCTGCGAGGATGACAGGTGTTCAAGACCGATTAATTATGTAAACTGTCTACTTACTCGGATCGACCAAACAGTTGTCCGAAAGGATATTCCCCAGGGCGATTCAGAGGGGGAACAAAATCACTATCTGGTAAAGGAAATCAAAAAGAAGAGAGAAGTGATTTACAGTGAAATCTTTAGAAAACTAAAAAAATACATCAAACAAAACAACACATATCCACAAATCAATAAGTGACTATGAATTGCAAACAAACAAGGCAAGGTAGGATGTTCATTTCAGCAAGGGATGGTAGCTGCTAGCATGTTCTTAGTGTACACAACTCACTGTTGCCTGCTCTACTGAGTAAATGACCTACATCGTATGTATGAAGAAAACGTGGGCAATGGTAGATCGTACAGGCAAGGAGGCTTAATATATTAATCAAAAACGGCCCAAGGCAATTACATCCCTGGTTTCCACTGCCAAGGAAGCGTAGGTTATCGACACAATTATAATAACAGCAAGCATGTGGTAATAATTTAACATTTTGGAATAAAGGTTTGAAGACAGAAACCCCAATTCCAAAATTCCTAACCAAAGACACTAAAAAGAGCACACTTGGAAAACAAGTACATTCGCAAAGTCTCAAACCATTCCATACGGTCTCTGTCCCGTATTGATGGACTAAAGCGAACCTGAGAGTGTTGGGCCTTGGAAGAGATCCACAAAAGCTAACCGGTCGACTGACATCTAATCTGCACGTCAGGGCACACGGTCACTTATGGGAACAGTGAATTCGAATCCCGGCTTCACATATGAGTTTCGAGGTTAGCAGGTGCGTATTAAAACAATGCGTGTTCGAAGACTACGCATGTTTGAGGAGAGAGTGATTTCGAGTAAGCCAGCGTTAAAAGTTGATATTGATGACGGTAGTGCTAATTTTAACTTTCGTGGAAATTTCGAAACATTCTGTCGAGGAAGAACCTAATTCCCCGAAAATACCGTTTTATTTGACTTAGCAGTGGCCTAGCTCACTGCTGATTGTAGTGACCTTCATAGTCGGCACGGTCATGTGCCACGTCCCCCATCACGTGCGTTTGCAACCTTTGTGCAAAATTCTGGTGGTTCACACTGATGCTTAACCGCCACACAACCATGAAGAAGAAGCAAACCCTGTTTAGGAAGAGAGAAGAAAAATGGGAGAGGGTAGGGGAACTAACCCCTAAAAATAGCTACGTCTATATTCAAACATACAAAATCAAGGCGCCTACACCTTGCAAACAAACAACCGAGCTGTAAGTGAAAATAAGGCGTCATCAGCATGACAGCATCCTCACGGCTTTCACTGCCCCGCGTCATTAAGTGCACTCATTTCACAGACAACTTTTAACGGCACTTATAAAAACTACGGATTGCAATACCGTTGGTTTCTATAAAGATCCACGAATTAACCCACTAACAAAGAAATACAAACCGACGAAGAATAAAAACTGAGCAGAAAGACACCGAGATTCATAAGGAAGAGTCAACCTAACGAGTCGTCGACGAATTGGATACACTACCACATCATAAAACATTCAGAACCGGCGATGTGGATGCTCGTGGACTCCTTAACCTGACAACGACACTGACACACCCTGCTCAGCGAGGCGGCCAAAGCCTGCAAAGCTCTCGACCACTTCATCGCCCGATCTCGCCGTGATTTTTTTTCAACTGTCATCATCATAGACAGCAATACATCAGTGGTTCATACTGATGCTTAACTGCCACACAACCATGAAGGAAAAAAGAGAAAGAAAAAACCTATATGTCAACATCAGCGCCGAACAATCGTTAGAGTGACAGACGCCCAGTCAGCGTACGGAATACAAGGTCCAACCAACACAGGCTGAGCACTTTCATTCCATCAGTTATCGGACGCGACCTTGCAGATTTCCCAAGGACGCATCGACGGAATATCGCATTGCCCACAGAGTCAGCCCATTCGGTAACGACTAACTGGCATAAACAACGGTGATCGAATACTCTGAGTCTAAACGCATCTTCTGCAAGAATTAGCCAGGGCTCGGAACCACGGAATAAAACTGAAGGCACACATGTATCGTAAACCTTCCCATTAATCGACAGGCAGATGTCGCTTCAATGATATAAACGACGAAGACTGGCGAATGAACAATGTGCTTTGTTACCTTTATGGGAATCTAGTCCGTAGGGTTACCCAGGTACGTGAAACGACCAACAGTCTCGAGTGGCCTGTCAGCATCAGCAAAGATAGGTTCATGGTCAACCCAATCATGTAACAAAGCCTTACATTTTCAAGGTATAAAGTACACGACAGAGACCAGCCATATACTTCATCCGTTTCAGCGTGATTTACAAGCTATCTGCAAAATAACTTACTACGGGAATATCGCCCGAATACTCGATACCAGTCAGCTTATTGTATGGCAGAGGCCCACACTCCGAGTGCTTTCTCCATAACATCATCTATCGCGAAGTTGAGGGGACAGAAAGATCGAACACTCCTGCCGAACGCCAATTGAAGAGAACACTCTAGATAACAACAGGCAAACGTGCATTTTACATTCATGATGGGCGCATAAAGACTTCAGTAAAACTGATATACATCACCGGTATGCACCTGAGATGAAGAGAGCCTAGAAAGTGTTAGGCAACCGAGTGAAAATAATCTTTAGGTCCAAAAATATCATGACCGTTGGTTGAGAAGAAAATTCCGATGTTTCAGCATCTGATGCGAAGTGAAGATTTGATCGATACAGTCGCGCCCACGTCGGAAACCCGTCTGTTCTTCTCGTATCCGTGTTTTAGAAAGCGCCTCATGAGGATACCCGTGAGCATCACGGATTCGATGGTGACAAGGTCAATATTTTTGTGGTCGTCACATGATGTTCGGGAGAATGTTCTGAATACTACAATGAGTAGTGATAAGCCCCAATCGTTAGGTATTTCTATAATCTCCAGATTGAAACGAAGGAGGGTGGTCAATTCGGACAACAGGCACTCCCCATCATCTTTGAAAAGAGCTGTCAGTTTAAATAATTTCAGTTCCACAGCCATTTTGGTTTAACACAGGGCATCGCCAGAAGTTTTATAACTACGTAAAATATCATCATCGCTCACAGCACTATCCAAAACTACAGAGTGCCCGCTGCACCAAAATCGAAACCTCGCTGAGCACCTGATAGCAATTATCCGAAAGCCAAGAAAACACAGCTTTGATTGAGCCAGGAGAACTTCGCTCGCTAGTATGATATTAGAACGACCGATTGCGTTTAAGAAAGATATGTTGGCTGCTTACAAGTGTTGATCGCATGTTTGTGCTCCAGTAGTTTCAAACATTCTGTAATGCCGAGTGTCAAAGGCACAAGCAATTGGAAAAGAAAACAGCCCTGGTGATCGATAATGAACCGGGGCTAGCGGATTCTGTGGACTTGACATGGAGTTAAGTAACATCATGGTGCAGGTCATCCTTCACATTCCCCGGTTCTTGTGCACTCTTGAAGAGCCGCGCCTGCGACTTCTTAAAGGCACAATAACGTTTTAGGATACAGCGGCCCACAATCAACGCGTCGGCCGTCTGAGTGGTTCACTCACTGGAATAATATTCATCCGCTCAGAATGTTAAAGGGACGAAGGTGAGGAGCTAGTGTCAAGCTATTCCAGTCGCTTTATGGTTTTTTGCTCCTCCGTCAAGTATAAACGAAGGGGTACCAGGCTACCCCGACAGTGCCCAAAGTGTTTCGTTCGAGATGCAGTAAGCAGAGGGTGCAAACTTTTTTAAAAGGATGCATCCAGTATCTTGGAATCAAAAGCCTTGCCTCTTCAGTACTCACCCACCCATTCCGACTACCATATCAGCTATTGCTCCCGATTATATTTTAAATGTTGTAGTTGACCTCGAAATCGATGGAACCCACATCTAAACGATGACATACGGGCAGTTCTGAAAGTAACGTGGTGCATTCTGTAGCATTTTCAAACAGATGACAAATATATACGTCGTGCTTGAGCTCTATCAATCACACGAAAGGCCGATAATCGCCGTATCTTTAGACATCAGAAGAGCTTATGGTTCAATTGACAGAGCTGTACTCTGGGACAGTCTATCAATGAAGAATGTGACAGATAATTGTGCCAACAACTTAAAAAGACATTGCTGTCATACAACAGACAAGGCTAAAACTAAGGGTAGCCTAACACGAACTTTTACCACTTCAAACGAAGTATGACAAGGTTGCTCAACATTTCCTTCCCACTCCCACTTTGTAGCAGATTGGCTTCCAGAGTACACTTTAACAAATCGCGAATGAGATGGTGAGGGAAAACTCCAACATAGAGCAAGCAGGGGATATTGTCCTAATTTATGAGTGTATCCTGGGAGTCCAGAGAGTCCTAGCCAGACAAGCGGCTTCAGTCCGTTAGTTCGACATAGCCTTAGCATCTTCTGAGCTCTGCTGCAAAACTGGCAAGATTCTGTGCTTGTTCTTCCCTTTAACGGTGAGTCGTTTGAGAAGTTTGTGTTCCTCAACAGTAGTACCATCTCCGGTAGAGAGCTTGAAAGGCTTACTAAGGCCTAGATGACGTTGGTTAACTTGCACCATATGCAGCGCAAACATAATCTGTCATTCAGTGAAAGGCTGAGTATGTGATGCAGCTGAACAAGTAGTTACATCGTACAACCATGAAACCTGGTTCATTCATGCAGATCACGTCTAAGGAATGCCTGCTTTCGACTGCTGGTGTCTTTGAAACATTAAAGACGAGTGGTGTGTCGTCATTGTCGAGCTTCACTGATGTGTTTTCAGGACGGACAGACTCCGTCAATCCTTGAACATGAAGTCTCCGTCTCACAGATCTTGTTGGCTTGGACACACCCTACGAATGCTAACCCGCAGTTTGTCTAACTGCGGCTTGTTTGCGAGCAGTGGGCTATATTGGAAGGGGCAGTTTGATAGCTAGCGTATAACTCAAATTCGGGCAGTGAAGGTATTGACGCTTAATCTTGCTTCAATAAGTCGTTCCGGTTTACTGGTTGGGTTTTGAGGGATTACTAATCTTTTGTCGTTAGAGCTGATGTAAGATATGGTGAAAAAAATAGACGCTAGTGGCGCTAGCTCTACGAACCGCTGTGTGCATTGATTTACTGCCTCCCGTTTTCTTTGCATTTTCCTCTTTTTTGACGTACACAGTCTAGTATTTATTCTTTCCTGTTTTTCTGTGACATGTTTGTCACTCTGTGTGGCATGTATCGGATTAAATAATGCCATCATTGTGAGGCCACCATAATCACCATAGACAGCAATATATCACTGGTTCACAATGACGCCTAACTGCCGCACAACCGCGAATAAAAAAACGTAAACCCCACATCCGAAGAAAAGAGGAAAACAGAAAATGACGGGAAGGGACCTAACTACTAAAAAACAGCTACGTCTACATTCAAACATTTAACATCAAGGTGCCTACACCTCGCAAACAAACAACCAAGCTGTGAGTGAAAGTAAGACGCCATCAGTAAATCAGCTTCTTTACGGCTTTCACTGCCCCGCATCACTAAATGCACCTACCTCACAGACAACTCGACCAAATAATGACAACATTCACGCCAGTGAGCACAAATAGCAACCATCACACTTAACGTCTCCAGCTACCGACTTCGGGATTCGCGAGGGTCCCAGTCCGAGAGACGAACCCGGTCTACAGTGGTCAACCTCCTCGTGAACGATTTCATTTATCTATGCTAAGTCATCCTCTATCCACCTCGCACCTTACGCCAATCAGCCGAAGCGTCGGCAAAGAGTTCCCGGTGTGACAGACGATTAGTTGGCATCCTTAGTATAGGATATAACCATCTAACTCTGTGCCAATGTGAGGATTGAACGGAAGAACTCGTTTGACAATCACTACCAAATATTCACTTCTTAACCTCCTTGTTGCTAACACGTTCCTGCCACCCGATACCAGCGATCGATCAGTGGTCAAATATCTGAAGACGGTTCACGTCTTCTACTCTTAGAGGCCAAGCTTCACTGCCGTAAAGTAACACAGCCCTCACTGTTGCATTATATACGTGAAGTTTAAACACCAGAGAGATCTCTCTGTCGCCATAGGTACTCCAGATCAGCGAACACTGTCCAGCCTTAGAGATACGCGCTTCTGCTTCATTCCCTCCACCTCCATCGCCGCTGATGCAGCTTCCAGGTACACAAACCGGTTATGGCTATGAGATGACCACAGCCATTGCTGGCTTGGCAGATTATGTCCTTGTCTCCATGCGATTTGAAAAGATCTGTGTAGGAAGGACAAACAGCCTATTTGCAACATTTGCATGCTGAGATTACTCTTGATTACAACTTTATGAATTTTCAAAAGTTTTCAAATTCTTCTTCGTAGAACGAAACCCCCGTTTTTGCACTGCAAGTTGGTTTCTGTTAGCATCGAATCAACTTGTCATTTTCAGAATCTCTTCGGAGACTGTAGGTCCACTAATCCCAAGTTCAGAATGCACAAATCAATTAACGAAACAGTTGCATATAATGAAATTCGCCGTCTGCTTGCTGGAGTTATTAAGCCCATTATTTCCACTGGGAAAGCTCAATCTTTGATCGTCACGAACGACGGGCACAAAAAGAGGATGGTCGTCAACTGCAGTCAAATACTCAACAAGCACACTCCTAGATGTAAAATCCCACTTGATTAAGGGAGACAAGTAGACGCAAAGCAACCACAATACGAAAGCACTTAAATTCAATAATGCGTGTCATCAAGTCCTGATCAAGGAAAAGGAAGAACCCTTTGCTACCTTCCACGCGTGAGGATGTCAATGCCGATTTTTCTGGATTACATTTGGCGTGACCAACAGCACGCCGATTTTGTCAATGTACAAAGCCCTTCAATGCCCTTATCACCCTTTTTGAAGATTGCATACCGCTGTCAACAACCAGACTTCGAAAGGCTCCTCACTACCTAGTAAGCTAGTTACTATATCGTAATGGGCATGTCTGGATGTTCTTTCGAACACCTAGAATGGATTAAGATCTAGATGTGTGCAGTTATACCAGAAATGGGTGCGCAGCTATTACCCCAAAAGACAGTTTGTGCCAGCAACATCAGCTTACAATTTGATTTGTCTCACTCGGAAGACTTTAACTGCCCCATGTTATCGGCTTGCAAAGCAAAGACAAGCAGTCCCCTACTGATGATCCATCCCATCTTTTTAAAACCTATGCTGAATAGGCTGCCATGTTAATGGATTGTTACGAAATAACCTACCCGTCCTTATCTTTGGCACAGAATCAAAATCCGACCGTTGTTGTTTCAGAGTTTGCACATCAATCCCCTCAACCACACACGGTAAGTTACGCAGGCTCATAGAGAGCTCATATGGGCCGTACAGTACTCAAAGATGCTAAAGAGTTTATTGACCCTCTAAGCACCGCTACAACACGAACTGGGAGCGGGCTAACATAGGTTCCATATACAACGGCAACTCTTGTAATCCTCCTGCTTATCATATAAAAACTACCGTCGTCGCAGCGTGCTCAAATATGCACGAAAACCTTTGAACGGTGAGCTTGTAGGTTTTATCTTTAGCTTTTATCTTTAAAAATTCCCTGAAACCCACTTTACAATCCCCTTCAGATAAACCGTCCGAAATTAGTGTTGAGACGTGTAGGATGGTACATATTCGGCAAACAACCAACATCGTCAACCGTCCTAATTGTACAACTCGCTAATAGTTCTACAAAGTAGAACTTTTCAGCATGCGCTTCAACCATCTGGACGGTAAAATCAAGAGATTCAACTATATTCTGACCCTTCTTACACGGAATTTCGGCTTCGCTTCGTAGACTTTAAGTTGTCTCACAATAGTTTAATTTGAAATCATGAAAGATAGCAATGTAAACTGGTTCACTTTGCCTGAGTAGAATAAAGTCTTCCTTGAAATTGTCCAAAAAGAGCTGTTAAAGCCGTCCCGGGAACAGAAACTAAGATCCACTGGAGGTGATTTGGTGCATGCTTACCCAATCCAAAATAATCACGGACTTTTGTCAAGCTTAACAGAGCACTTTTGCGGACAGTGACCTGACGATTTGAATGCCTACATTAAGGCTTCAGTATAATTCAGCAGAACGCTGATAGCATGTTTGTAAAATCTAGAACATGACCAGGGAATGTCCTCTGCAGATATTGTATCTGCTTTTGAACTTCAATTGACCTAGCTTTTGCTTTAACAGCTAACACTGTAGTGACCTGGAGATATCCCCGGTCTGCCTGCTGTACGATGTGTAAAATTTTTAAAAAAATCTTAGCTCACATTGTACATAGGACCTTAAGGATCTTTGCCTGCCGTCTGCTCGACGCATGCGATCGCGTTTGTATGTTTGCATGCTTGTCGGCATATGCGTGTCAAGGACGCTATACACTTTCTTCCGGCTTGCTCGCGCGCTCGACGGTCGGATCCCTAGCCTCCCTAGCTAATTCTGCGTATCAGTGTCGTTTAGCGCTGATCGAGACCAATTGTAATTATCGCATAATATATTTTCGGTCTCCATAATTATCGATATTTTCATTTCGCGTCTGGTATTGCTGCGTATACCTGAGAAAGTGTTAATTTAGTGCACGTACGCACCAAAACACACCACACAAGAAACGTACCACGCAGTACACCTTAGATCTTATAATTTTAGTCTACGCACCGAAACCCAGAACGGCACGAGGGGTAGTATACTACCCATATAGATATTGAGGGACCGTCCTTTGAACGAGTTTGGTTACTTTATTAATCGTAGTGTCTTTCAATTCGACGGCGCTCTGCTGTGTTCACTTTCTGTCGTCATTAGGCATTTAGCGGGTATCAAGCATTCACTGTTAGAAAGATGGTGAAACTTGTGGAAGAGCAAGACTTGCTAAAGACAGTTACAATGGACACGTTCAGTTATAGAATTCCCTTAACAAACTGTGCAACCTCAGTGTTCTCAGCAATATTACGTGGAAAACTACGAACGTACAGAAGAGTGGCACCAACAGACTTACTCAGACTCATATTGCACGAGGGTTTTTGGCATAATTCAAGTCCTCAGTCACATGGAAGCCGTGATAAGAAAATAGTTATCCCGGTTCAAAGCCAAACGGCACAATTTTTGGACTGATAACGCGGGGAGGTAGCACTACCTTAAGGAATACAAACGACTGCAACTAGGCAGCCGAAAAACAAACGAACCAATCACACAGAAGTCACTGATCGTACAACGACCTTCAATGCCAATTTCACGGGTTTCACGGGTTTTTTGCAGATCCAGAAAAGTCCCCGACTAGTTATTGATCAGCTTCTGGGTGGCACGGAACCAGGACTTTGGCCAGGGGAAATGTTGCGTTGAGGAGAATCGTCGGAGCATAAGCACAGAGTTGTTGAGAGAATAGATGCAAAGAGGAAATAGTGTGGTGCAAGGATCCAGTTGACTACATCAGACAATCGCGAACGCGAACATGCATTCTCCCACAAGACGTACAATATGACATACATACAGACACTCATCAGGCATAGTGCACAAACAGACACACCACAACATGCCAGCCGTACTTATTTGTGTAGTTCCTTCTATACTGGTTGCCCTCCCTATCGGAAATTGTTTGGAGGAGCAGGCGGGCTGAAAATATCTGAGGTTACCCTGAGATGTTCATCCAGTCTTATCTTAAATACTTCAAGGGTCGGGGCTGAGACGACCTCTTCTGGCAGGTTGTTCCAGAAATGGACTACTCGGAGTGCAAAGGAATAACACCGGCAAAGCAAACGGTAGTGTTGATGCTTAAGACTAAAACTATTCCATCTTGAAATTACATGATCAGTTCTGGGTAGGATGGAAGAGCAAGGGTGATTGTAGTCGGTTAATATTTTGTAGGCTAGTATGGTGTCTCCTCTCATCCTTCGAAACTCTAGGTTAAATAGATTCAAACTCGGAAGCCTGCTATGATAACTCAAGTACCGAAGGCCTCTCACTTGTTCTGTAGCCCTGCGTTGAACTTGTTCAAGCATTAAAACATCTGTAAATTTGTTTGTCCACGAACTGAGAAAATTCGTCCCCACCGT
>JTDE01003661.1:68220-81551 GCA_014338405.1 Paragonimus skrjabini miyazakii | reverse complement strand
ACAGTGAGTAAATCAATAAATAAAGTTTGTTTGCAGACTCGTCTTTTCATTAACATAAAACTGGGAAAACTTTGGGCGTACTAATCAAGGAGTTAGCTTCACGATAATTGTCAAACCTTTATGGATTTCGCGGTTTTGTTACAGTGAACGACATGTCCATGCAGAAAACCATGCCTTGAATGCAATTTGCGGCAGTCAGTTTACTCAAAGCCACTACCGAACATTTAGCACCAGCCAACCGCCGAGGAGATACTTCAGCATTTCAGACAGCACACAGACCATACCTCACTGGGCTGCTAGTCGTGAAATTTGGTACCCCATTGATGAGCTCAAAAACTGCGAAACACACTTTATAAAACAAAGCAACGCTGCGGAACTAGCAGTGACACTAATCTTGCCTTACCAGAAATCAGCCATGCTGCAAAAGTTTTAACCAATAAACTGCCAAACGTTAATTCTTACAGACACTACCCACAGGCTGGATACATGCATTTGGATGGAATAACAACAATTTTTTCTGTCGACAGTCGTCTTCAGGTTCAATAACCTATTTGACATTTAAAGCAAACCAAAAACGAAATCCTGAATTCACGGAATCCGAGAGAAGTGACTCAGATGATTCTACACTTGACCTGTTTATCTCCATAAAACTTATTGAAGAAAACTAGGACTGTCACAAAGCGAACAATTTTTCACCTACAGGGATTCCTATGTAGACTTCCATAAGCGAACAAACCATTTTACCAAGAACAGGATGAGATTCAGATACTAGCCCAACGTAAACTATAACGCGTAATCAATCTCCTTGTGCTGAATGCATAGGGGCAATCAACCACATTTACCATTTTTAAAGATTACTGCTCAAAGATGCTGGCTACCTGTAAAAAAGATAAACGTAATTGCCAAGCTTATCATAACAAAGACCAATTACACTGAACTGTGATTACATCAAGAAAATGTGTATAAACAATGATCTGCGACAGTGGCATGACTAACAAGTAACGATATATCACACTGAAGAAATAGTTTCAAGGTTACCACGTCTCACCATGGTGTGTATGACAAACTACGTAGGGATAATCAGACGGCGCTCGAACCTAGAAAGAACATCAACCATCACTGACGGACAACCTTAGACGGAGTGCCGGTAAAAACACTGGTGATTTTATGTGAACTGAAATGTTTTGAACAACTATGCTGCACATGCTCAAAATTGGTCAACTAAAAACCGCACGAACTCCTGACTAACTTTTCGTTTAGTTAAGATGTTGGGCAATGGTCAGATGAATCATGTAACAACACAGCAGAAATTGGTTTTCCGTAAATTATTACAACAAACTCAGGTGGTGAGAAGCAACTCTCCTGAGGACGTAATAACTATCCGCAGGCTTACGAAGGTTCCTTAAACCCACTGGGAGGCAATCTTTCGAGATAAGTTGATAGACACAGAAACCCTATGGCTTCGGATAACCACAAATACTGAACGATCACTTCTGACGTTGATAACTTACACAGTAAGTTTAGAGTTATCTCCCGAAGGACTTAACAGTAGACGAGTCGAAAACTCATTTGCATTTCAGACATCTGCTAGAACAGAAAGCTTAAACGGCACATTACCTTGAGACCCCTTCGTGAGCGACAGTCAGAAGCCCAGCAACAGAAATAAACGTCCTTCTGGTCTGTAGTGACAATGACCGAATTAGTAGGTCCCACAGTGCATAAATGACCACCCAGTAGGATGCAACCGAACAGGCTTTGCTCTGCCCTGGAATTCATTGGGACCCTCATCATGGATCCTTGAGGAAAACTACTGATTCATAAAATTGCCTAGAGACGAATTCACGTGAACAACGCTGGGATTGTTAACCAGCGTTTCGGATGTCGCGCACGTCCAGTTTTAGACACGAAAGAGTGCTTGCTAGAGTAGCTTACTGACTTATTTATCGGCGTGCGGGCGTTAAAAGTGATGATTTTAACCAGATCTCCTCGATCGGAGAAATTGAAGGCAGGAAAGAAAAAAGCGAAATGGGCTGGCCTGTCGTAGCACGAGTCGACCTGGTACACCCCATTTGAAATCAGCGACTTAAGAGCTTGACGGATGTGGAAATGAAGCCAGTCAGGCTTTGGGACGCAAAGAAAGACAGTGATTTTTGCTTCTGGTTACCACTGTGCATACATTTATTTAGAGCTATACCACTAGCAACTAGAATCAAACTCCTATTTCCCACGCCCTCCGGTTAGGCAGGTCAGTTGCCACCAGTTAAGAGGACACTTGGAAAAAACTACTCACCCTAACTGCTGTCGTCTTATAAGCCAGATTCAAAGTAGTCCTTCAGTAGACAGGAAAGTATCAAAAACAATTCTTTCCTCTACACTGACATTATCCAGTCAATACCAAGTCCACTCACTAGTTCGTCCATTAAGTATTTTGTCTTCGGATGACAACTGCTTACCAAGATCGAAATAATTATTAAGAAGGTCCCTTTATTATCCGTACTTCCTCTTAAGTGGGTCAACAAATAACGTTGATGGCTATACCTTCATCCGGAGTTTGTGTTATGTGGTAGAAATGCTAATTAACGATTCTAGCACATGTGTTCACTTCTACCGATGACTTTCGACATAATCGCCTCCCCACAGGTACTGCCGAAGATGCACCTAACAGTCAAGTTGAACTGGGGGTCAGCATTAGTTCACGGTTAAAGTCTGTTGGCGTAAAACAGAAAGGCGTTGCTAATCACTCTGATATACCATCCAAGTGACAGCGGTTCGAATGCCATCAAGACTTATCAGAACACATTCAGCAGCCGTCGGACACAGACTAAACACCAAGCTACAACCGCACTAGACAGCCAGTTGAACGATATAATTGGTCCTCTCTTGATATCAAAACACAACATGCCACAGGGACTTCACATCATAAGTGCTGTATTTCAGCACGCAAAAAAACCTTAACACTGAGTCCACCCTCTACACATCAGCCGTAGATACAAATCGATTGCACAGTAGCCAGTGACAAACGGCGTAACTCGACTACAGACTTTCACAGAACTTGAAGCAGACATGGATTCAGATCAAGCCGTTGTACACGCGCGCCTCAGATACTATACACTAGTTAATGTAAGCCGATTTACTTGCACTAGGGCGGAAAGGGTACAAGAAACACCTACTGAGTGGTACTGACAGACAAATCGCCTAGAGCAAGTCAAGTAGGAGAACCAAAAAAAACACATTATCAAACCGTAGCAGCTACGAAAGTCCACTACAAAGCGAGCTAGGACATAATCGTGATGCTGCCAAGTCGACGAGCTTCCTAAACAAGCATCGATCGATTAGCCCCGGCTCTTGACCGTGAGCACCATCGGATCGAGTGGGTTTTCCGCCTAGAAATAGTATAATTCCATGTTCCCCGGCTGGTGGGACCACAGTTAGAAAGCACAACTTATCACTGAAAAATGAAGACCATTAGACGGACAGACTGGAAATTCTGAGGAAAGATTCAGGTGACCTTAGCCCAATCATGTAGAAGGTAGGAACGATTGGCGGATTATTTCGTTCTAGACTGTTGACCGCCGCAAGCAAACAATTTCAGAACCGAAGTTCATACAGATTGAACATCACCCACAATTGATCGCAGCTGTCGCATTCCCATAGACTTTCCAGTCGGCCCCTTTCGAAAAGAAGCACTAGACTCGATCTTCGCTCTCATTAGAGCTCGTCAGTAGTGCATATCATCGCCACTGCCAGGACTTGAAACCACGAACGAGCTCCAATGAGAGCGAAACTCGAGTCTAGTGCTTCTTTTCGAAATGGGCTGACTGGAAAGTCTATGGGAATGCGACAGCTGCGATCAATTGTGGGCGTTGTTCAATCTATATGAAAATCAAAACCTCCTACTACTCATCACTAGAACCGAAGTTGTTGAAGTAGGCCATGCCACACCTTCTCTTTCAATGATGATGAAGAGGTCGATATCAGCACGAACGAGGGCTTGTCAACGGTCAATCCCACTTTTAAAAATGGAACCGAACTTTATGATGACCGGAGATATAGGTCTCAACTTTTTCACGTCCGAGTTACTCACTGACCTCATGGTGAATAAGGTCAGTAAGCCCGAACACGTGAACAAGGATGGTTCTCATCCAAACGAAGGCTCACGCGCATCTTGACTACGACGGTTCTCAGGCCATCGACAAATACAAGCAACCAACGGCGGATGTCATTTTATACCATAAAATTGACTACGATTTGATTACCCGCAACGCCTCTCCTCCACTGAATCCCAACGAGAAACGTGAACCAGTTAACATCATTGTACGTCCACTTTGAAAGTATGGCGAGGTGTCGTAGACGGCTGCTTGGGCTCTTTTTGCTCAGTTACACCACGGACACATGGAGAAGCACATTCGAAGAGACCAATGATCACTGTGTAGAATGCTCTTCAAGCAACAAACCGAACACCGTCGATTGCGTAGTCAACGCAACACTGTTCAACTCACCCGCCGAAAGCATGCAGATTATGGTAAGCAAAGTAAATGGCCCAGTAAGTCTGTATAAAGTGGACTTCACAGATAGAAGGCGACACCCAAGGACAGGGGCGTTCTTATCCCCAACAATTTAAATGCGGTTAGTTCGCCTGAGATTGTCGGCCAGCAGACAACTGAACGGTGCCGTACGACCACTGCCGGAGGACATAAGCCACAGAGACGACGGCGCGAATCACCTACGTCAAGTTGCGTGATTGACTGATTCTAAAAGACGTCCATTCATCACAGATAGGAGGGGCATACGAAAATTGCGCGCAGTCCACATTGTGACCGCCTTTACACATCATTAACTCCAAAAGCTAACTCACAACAAATAGGAAGCCCATGCCACCAGCGAATTAAATGAGAACTAAGCCACGGCGTTTGGATCACATGCTTCATATACAGTGATGAAATCGGATACAACCCACTAAGACACCCAACAGTCGAGTTGCGACGTGGATTCCGAATGCGACCCTATATATGCCATTGTGTCAAACAGACCTCAACAACGGGTATTTCGACGAAGTGTACGATCACACTGTTGGCTTTCTAACTCCTCAGCCCGGGTGAACTGGATGTCAGTTTCATCACCATGAGCGGCCTACGCCATGACAGGTTACTTTATCCACTTCCGACCAGTTTTATCGGAAGGGCAGTGACATACTGTCTGCGGTACTCACAAGAGGCCGATGTGGACTTGGATAGTGGCTGGCTGACATTGACTATGCTGACAGCAGTGTTGCTCTGTGACAACTTCCAAGTATCACAGATCGCGTATGGCCAAATATTATGCAAAGCGCTGTGCAGCTTCAAAGTTTCCGCAAAATCACTGTGATTGCACATATTTAGTACAACACAATGGAGTTACGGAGGTTGATCAGTTTGCGGGGGAAGTTCCAGCAGCAGCAGCGAGGGTAAATGAGATGAAATAAGCTCCCCCTCCAGCGCTTTCACTAACCCAAGATACCACTGGCAACGGCGATGCTCCTCTTTGAAACCTAAGGATGACGTAGAAATCATGACTTTGAAGCAGTAAAACCTAACCGGCCAGAGTAGAAGACGTACAGTTTCTCCAGACATCTGATCATCGATGCACGCATTCAACCACCAGCAGAGTGACATCAACAAATAAGCCACGACGACGCGAGCACACAGTGGCGCGTTCAAAAGGAATTTCTCCGTTTAATCTTTAGGTGTTTATAGATTCAGGCGATTAGGCCACGCATTGAAGATACCAGCTGATCTTCTGTCACATCCAGCACTGTTGATATCCAAACTAAATGTTGTAAGGCGGACAGTGAGTGACCCTATGTGGGGAAATGCAGTCATTCACTGCAGTTCGATTTCGTCTCACGCGCTAGAACCTTTCCAAATCACAGAGTCGGCGACCGAGAACTTAGGATGAAGCATCAGCTAATCCGGCTTAGTAGCGTGAAAGACGTCGCTGCTTGGGATGTAGGTGAAACTAGGGACGAGAGACAATGAAAGATGCCGTGTTAATGGCGCTTAGTCACTTAAGTGTACACATAATTGCTTTTAATATTTGGGTCCCCTTACCTTCCTCCTATTTCTTAGATAGGATCTGCTCTCTTCATGGTTATGTGGCAGCTGAGCATCAGCACCAACCACGAACATAAAGCTGACCATGAAAGTAACCATGCGGTTGGAGACTCCACGACCACTCAAATTATTGACCATAAGCGTGAGCACAGGAACCAGCCACAATCCCGTTTGCCTAGCCTCTTTCTTCCTCTAGGGCACGTTAAAATAATGAGGAAAGTAACACCTCCCCCCGGGGTACCATCTGTTTGACTATAATTAATTAGATGTAAATCAGTCTACAAATGTTTCATGCGGCACTTTTCAAATCCCAATAAAATAACAAACCACATCGTCTACGCCTCCGTGCGTCGAACTACTTGTAGTGACCTGCAGACACGCCCGGTCCGCCTGTTGTACGATGTGTACAACCCTTCCAAAAATCTTAGCTCACATTGTACCTTAGAGATCTTTGCCTGCCGTCTGCTTGATGCATGCGATCGCGTTTGTTTGTTTGCATGTCTGTCGACCTAGGCGCGCCAAATACATTCTTCCGGCTTGCTCGGATCCTTAGTGTCCCTAGCTACTTCGCGTATCGGTGTCGTCTAGTGCTGATCGACACCAGTTGTAATTATCGCATATGTTTTCGGTATACATAATTATCGGTATTTTAATTTTGCGTCTGGTATTGCTGCGTATACTCGAGAAAGTGTTAATTTAGTGCACGTATGCACCAAATACTCAATACGAACGTCGCTGTTTATTTCTTTTTGTACCACCTATGCATATATACTCCCAGGGATGTTCGCCATCTCGTGGTTGTCCGCCGTTTTCTCAGTTCCGAAGTAAACGCACACACCGCTGAGGATACTGTAACTAGACACAACCTAAACATACATACTGTTTCGTGCCCAAACCCCCTTCCCATTTTACAGCAACCAGTAATTCTTCGAATGCCTTCTACAGAACTTGGGCAAACTCACTAACTGACCTATGTAAGAATACACGGACAGTATGCGTGAGCGAGGCCAGTTGATTTGGAAACGTTGTATTAATTTTGCTGAAAACAGAATGAACGATGGGCCCCCAAGCGAACAAACCATCTTGTACATACTGTGGCTTCTAGGTGCACAGGCACACGCAGTGTGGGAGTGACACCATTTCAGTATAAGTTTTCTACTTCGGTTTGAAAAGTGACCAAGTTGACGCGCAACATTCGGTGGTAGGAGCCAGAGCATCTAAAAACACCACGGATAATCTCTTGAACGATCTACAGTACTAGTGTAATGAGGAGGAGCGATCGCACCATACCACTGCTATTCAGTAGTGGGGCCAGAGCATGTATTTTGAGATTGTAGTTGCAAGAAAAGTACAAGAAACATCAGAGTGCAGCATCACATGGAATGGTTCTTGGTACGTGAAGGAGTTGACCATTGTCGTCTGTGACAACCGTGACGATCTAGGCTCAGTATCGAGCGCAAATGAACGTTTTTTGTTCGTCATGTTTGAACGCATAAACCATGCGTCGCTTTCCTGAATAAATAACCCTTGCGCAATCTGCGTTCTTGGCTCACAACACTAGAAGCGAAACCGGAAGACACGGCTTCCTCCGTTAGTACTGGAAGTTTATTAATACTATTGCCGTGCCGTTAGGATAGGCAATACCAACAGCTGTTTCCGACAGTGTAAGAATAAAAACGTCCACCGTACCTCACGCAGTGGCACACATAGCCTGGGGAAAACTGAGTCGCACAATGATGCTCAACAGCATTAGGACTAGTGAGACAAATTGATCGATACGAGTTTACCAACGATTCAAATGAAGCAGCTGACAACAATGGTGCTACTTATATGGGGCGCCGTTTATGTTTCGAATACAATGTGTCGCACAATCAACTCGAAAAAGTAGAGCATAGCTGAGGTCTTTTTGAAAGCACAAACAACCTCGACTAAGAAAACAGGTTGTCAAGTTCAAACCTTGCTTACCGGGATCGAAGAGGCGACCTTATCAAATCACCCAGTTGACGAAGGATTATCACATGCGAATAGACAACGGGATTCTTCTTGACGAAGACTGAAAAGTACGAGGTAGCATCAATGTCAATGCTGACTTTCCCTCAAACGAAACTCTGGATTGTCCTGCCTCAAAAGGTAATTGAGGCTGCTATGGTCGACGAAATTAGGTACGGAACACTTAAGAATAAATAGGCTGCATGGAACGTGTAACCCCCACAAAGCTATTGCTTCTTAACATACTACTACAGCATCCAAACTCAGTAGTGTTTCATATCCACGCCCCTTATTCTTCAGCTTCCCACTCCTGACAGTTAAATTTGAGTGGTATCCCTGAACAATATTTATTGGCATTGACTCTGAGCACTAACCGAGGTTGTCATACAAGTTATCTCGTGTTTACGTCTTCGGTCACTTCACACAAATGAAGTAAAACGTCTCTCTCACTTGTTTCAATGCAGACGTCGAAGATATGATAAAGTGAATATCACTGGTTCAAACCGCCAGTCATGTGAGTTAAAGTAAACTGGCTCACCACGTACTTTCAACAAGCGCTGAGGCTACGCTCCAAAACCGGACAAAATTGAAAGATTACAATGACTGATGAACATGACCGTCAGAGTGTAACTTTCTGTCGCTTCCATATGTGATGCAAATGACAGACTGCTTTAGAAAGTCTACTTCTGTCAATAACACAATAGAGCCCAAATGTTCCGCTCAGCTGATTCTGGTAAGAATCAACGAAATTCATGCTCAGATTAGTACAAGTGAAATTGAGTGCGCCATGACAAAACGTCCGCCGGAACTTTACCACCCAGATGGGCGACCACGCCCGTCCCTCTGCAAAACGTCAATCCCAACTGTTCCTATACACCATTGGTCAAACTATCCTACCGTGGGTCCTTCATACATATCTTCATTTGTTGAGTACATTAAATACTGGCCAAGTATTTCTCACATTGTTGCACATAACATACATGATATTACGAACTCTCACTTGAACCCGCCTTTTTGTTTATTTTGTACCGCCTCATTGAAACGCTTACGCTACCACATTATTGATACTTGCTGACGGTTAAATTTCATGCGCAGAGTTCACTTGGTTGAAAGTTGTACACTTTGCTAACCATTACTTACTTCTGTATACAACCAGTTTTATCCGAGTAAATCATCAATATTCTGTCTTATTCTACTCCAAATCAAAAGGTTTACAGCTGCCCTGATAGGCTGCGTATAATCGTGAATCCTGACTGATTCTACATATTGTTAATATTGCTTTGGCTAGATTGAAGAACTCGGGAACTAGCAGTGAAATCACTAAAAACACTGTCACTGACAGTTGTGAACCCCGACATCCACCGTAATACAGCAAACTTAGTGATCACAATGAAGACGGCTGCAGTGTAATAGCAACTTCATTCGTACATGACTTATGAAAGAATGTGCGGTGCAAAGAAGAGAAGAGGCAATTTATACAAAACGCAGGGATGAAAAGTGCAAAAGAAAAGAACAACAAAAAACACACGAATAAAACAAGAAAAGGGTCTTGCATCCATTCGAATTTGCAGTACTCGGATTGATTGAATAGCCACGGTGTTCACAGACAACCTGTTTAATAGAAGAAAATGAAGAAAAGTTCTTCAAAACAGTGCAGAGAAAACAATTAGGTTAACCATAATGTGAAATCAAATCAGTGTTACATCAGGTGATAAGGTATAAATAGTTCAACAGTAAGAAAGTTGGGACGCGATTTCGAATGCGTGTCTACAGGACAATTACATCGCTTGGTGATGCGCTACCTACATATAGCTAAACACGATGCGGTGCGTGACAATGATTTGTTTTTATAATACCGAATATACACACGGACTTAATGACCATCACATATATGAATAGAAGAGAGCTTTGAGGTCTAGACCTCAGAAAACATTCCGTGCGCTTAGGTTGCCTACAATAGGCGAATTAAGAAAAATGTTCGTAAAATCAGCCAAGGAGACGAACTCGATCTAGTAATAGTCACAGGTGCCCAAAAAGCGTTAAGGAGGTCGGGAGTGGACTTGTTCTTACAATTGTGTATGTCGTCGGAAACGCAATGAAAACTTGCAAAAACATGAAGCCCGGCTCTGTTTACCAGTCACATTGATAATGGCAAATTGTCATGAAAGAAGACTAAATTGACAATGTATGACACTGCAATTTAACGTCAAAGAAGCTGATAGCGAACATGGATTATAAAAGCCAAGGAAAGCCTTACTACTGTAATGTAATAGGGTATGATGAGTCAATCGGTTGCTGAATCACTGCGGATGTCTTCGTTAGGGGAAACTGGGCAAATCAGTTCGATGAGTACACACAAAAAACGTTAGACGATCAGTTTATCGGGAGTCAACAGTATTTTGTGCATGAAACAGAACTGACGTGGTTGTTGTCCCAATGATACGGACCGGCTAATATTCAACCGGACGGCTATTAATTCAATCTCTGTTAATTTGGTCTCCTATGATGCATGAGTGTGAAAAGCCCGATCGTGTACTATTCGTACCAAAAGTATGCTTACGCCATGGTACCACAAGGTGTTTGTTTCCACATAACTTAAACAGTGACGTGTGGATTGAAAAGTGTAAGATAGCTCAAATCTATACAACAGCGATTGAAAGCCGAATCAGTGACCGAGTTACGAAATGTCGGTGTGGCTACCATTCATAGTATCCGTATTTTATTCGAAACGTTAGGCGCTAACAATCACTTTCGTGGACTTCAGTAAGCCGTTGTAAACATTCTAACGTGAAAAACAAGACTCCGAATCCTATTCGGTTGAATAGATAAGAGATTATGGATCGTAGAAAGATAACGTCAATACGTGAATCATACTTGACACACTAAACATGAAAAAAAAATCGACGAACTGTGCGTCATGCAGTGAAATCAGGGTGTACGTATCAAGCGTTGGGGACAAGACCAAACACGGGAAAACCATCAGTGACATATTGGTCATCGACCATTATGCTGTTCAAAAATAAATGTTCAAACTATAACTACCGACAAAAACAGATCATCAACCGAAGGAATGGAACACAACTCATAAAAACCCTATAGCGAAACATTCGCAATCAACAACGAGGTGCTCACAGTTTGAAAACAAAGAAGAGTTGTGAAAGGAGGTTCGCTAGTTCTATGGCACACACAACTTTGACAACATTTGCACAACTGAACTCGATTATCCATCATCACCTCTTAGACCTCCAGTCAAAGACTAAGTGAGTTACGAGGATATCGGTCTGGCAGGCAAGCAGAAACGGCTATCCCCACTTACTAATAGCTATTTTCGTTCTTTTTCAGAGATTGAGGAAATGAAGTTACATGATCTTCATTATCAAAAATGCGCCTCCTAATCTTCCAATTGCTCACCTGTTGATGTTACTCAATTGAAAACAAACACCGATAACTAAAGATCTCAATATGCCCAACCTTTAGCGGTCCCATTTTGCAGTTGTAAAATGAAACAGCCCCAGTTGCGGTCCAACCAACAAGCTCATGTTATACAGTATGACATTAAAGATGACCTAAATTAGAGAACAATACATTATTGCAAAAAATAATCTTTAAATATACCTCCCATCACTAACAGAGATTCAGCTTCCGAAGTACATTAACGCGCCGGCAACTCTCTAAAGTTTACTAAAAGTCTAAGATTAACGTAATCGTCACAGTCTTGAAGCAACATAGAATTTTTGAGTTGCAAAACGCATCCCAAAGATCCAAATAGAACGGAAAATTATATCTAATGTATTCATCTTCCGGAAATTGTCCAAGAGTAATACGCTGTCGTCAACGTAATCCGAATCTTCATCGAAGGAGCTGTCGCAAGGAACCACGACAGCCAGAATACGGCTCATAGAGCTAGATAAAAACAAAAGTTCGCGTACGAGCCGAGTGTATTCCTAATATTGTTATTTTTTCCGGTGAACAATCAACAGTGCAAACAAAGCGAGTGATCAACAATTTTCAAACTGTGGCGATCAAGCATCAGATATATGTGAGTTAGCAATACCACACGAGCATCTTGGATAAGGAAGGATGCAATACAGTCGGTTGAACACTAGTGCACATTACAGAGAAAACAGGGAAATTGAGACTTACCTCTAATGTTGTGATTTTTCAACTCACACTCAGTATAGTAACAGAAAGATATCTAACAAGCCGATGGCATATATCGGCCAGAAGATGAGTCTGTCAGATAAAACGCCGTATCATCATTTGGCTACTCTCTTACGCCTGGATCGCTCACTATCCGAGCTGCCAACATCACTTTGATGTTTCTTTCGCTTCGATTTCTGAAACGAATCACTACGGTTGGACGGATGGCGACGAGATTGATGATGTTTATTCCGTTTTGAACTGCTACCACTATTTCCGGATCTACGAGGTTTTGATGAACATGATCCCACATTGGTTGATGATGATGTGGAAGAACTATCTCGCGAACGATGACGACGAGCAGAATGTTCGTGATCACGCTTGTGGTGCCGTTTCGACGGCCTACGAGAGGAGCTAGGCGAGCGCGTTCGGTGATGTGATCGAGAGGGCGAAGTGGAACGATCGCACCGTTTTGATTTTTGATGTGACTTTGACTTTTTCCTATGCCCCCGACGTCTTTGACGGTCTTTTGAGTGTTCGGACGAAGAGGTCGGAGACAGGCTGTCACGACTGTGGCGCGGTTGTGATTGAGATTCGGCTCCTGCGACGTATGTGCACGCACAGAACAAAAAGTAGATTCGACATCGGAAGCTGACAATAGCATGTTCGTACAAACATGTCCATGGAACAAAATAAACCGAAGATCCACATCGCTCGAAGGCGCACATAACACAGAAATAACATTCCGATTAGACAAGGACATGAAATTCAATCACTGTTACGCGAAAAAGGTTGGCTCGCAAAAGCCTAATCCAGAAAACAATCACGAAACCAGGGCAGCTACAAAAATCAGGGAGGTACTTCCTGATGAAATTGATAAAAGGTGAAGAAAACGTTCTAACTGCTCCGATGAAAAACAAACGCTACGCCAATTATACTGAATAAAACGATAACTAATGGAAGTGATTTAACACACACGCACAAAAAAGGAAATCTAAAAGTATAAATTACGTTACAAACCGAGCAAATGATACTGTTGCTGTGAGGTTAAGCAGCAAAGAGAAATGGACCGGACAATGACACAAAGCACTGAAACCAAGATGTGGTTAAGTA
>JTDE01003661.1:48252-68120 GCA_014338405.1 Paragonimus skrjabini miyazakii | reverse complement strand
GTTAAGTAGGCCGGCGGAGCGTGCGTGTGAAAGTGATACCTACTTGCACGACTTTCTGAGTTTCCAACATTACCGTGCGCATCCGTTCCGGGAGAAACGTCTCTCATCGACATCCGACGGTCCGGTGAGTCCGGATGATCGTGTTCCACACGGGAAGGACCGGTAGGCTTGGCGTCTACGGACGAGACTGCAAGTGAGGGTCGGGCACAGAAAAATCGTACACATGCGGTGGTATGCAAATTGAAAAAAAAAACATTAAATCAAGGTTAACAGCCGAGCGAAACACACAGTTGACTCCCATTCAACAAACGACTAAAAATGAGAACAGCCAATCACAAAAAAGTCGCAATACAGTTGTAAAAGCCACGGTAGCAGTCAACAATTGACAGTCTGCCAAACAATGAATTTTGATCGTATAACAGCCGACCAAGAGGTAGCAAAACAGATACGCAAAGCTTTCGAGTAGAGAATCAATTTTTTGGAATGAAAATGCTTCATTTGCTATTAGTAATAAGTTAAAGCTGCCCACCCACCATGGTTATGCACATGTGTTGAGTTTTCAAGTCACAATGCCTCATTGCATTCGATAGGTGGAGTTTCGCTTACATACGGTCCGTAATAATGGCCCTCGGAGCACGATAGACAGCAAATATCAACCTCGCGCACTCCCTTTTAAGGGTGGACTTTTTGATTACGATAACGTCTGTCCGACTGGTTTTCTTAGTTCCACATTTTCTACCTCAACAGTGGCAACTCCAAATTTGTCGTTCTCCTCTTATAAGGAATATAATCGCAATTAAATTATGGAGGCGGTGAGCACCTAGTTTCATAAACGAGACAACAACCAATAATGTCTGTATGACTATATGCGCCCGACCAAATATTCTGATGGGGTACGCGCGCACATACTCCACTTTAAACACACATGAACCAGTAAAAAATGGAAAGCGTATGCAGCCATTCGCGGGCAACACTCGCATGTTGTGCCTGATATGTACTGAAGGCAATCAACTGAGTACGGCTTCACACAACAAGTCCGGACAGAACGGATACTAATAGACTGTGCGCAACTGTCCACCACTGGTGCCGTTGAAGGAGAAGACGCAAACAGTTAAAAGATCCCTAAGGCGTAGTCCTAAAGTTCCAAGAGTTAGCAAGATTCACGTGACATATGTCTAAAAAAAGCATGAATACCAAGGGATGACGGGAAAAGAGAACAAGAAACGACCGCTAATTAATTAATTAACAGCGATGAGAGTTCAGATGTGTCAACGAAAAATTATGTACGCGGACTTCACAACCACACTCCCCGTACACAAGCTAAGTGAAACAAACAGTGACATTGCTAATAAATTTGGACTAAATAAACCTTAACACCAGAAGCTGTTGGTTTTTCAAATTCTGAATAGAGCAAAGCATAACTTCAAAATTTCTCTGATGGCTGTAATGAAGCTCATGTTTAAGTTATAAACGGCTTGAAATAACAACTGAAATCAGTTAACGAACATCGTCCATAAAACCACAAAATCCACTACGATAAAAATGTCGTGCTCTATCAAGTATTCCATTAAAAAAAACACAAAGAAATATGCAGATATGCAAATAAATATGCAAAGGTCTTGAGAAGAAATCACGGTGCACCTAATACGAAACCAGAACTACGTACGTTCTCTACAGAAAAAGGACAACCGATGTCTCAAAGGAATAAATAAATGTGATTGCTGTCTACGATTACAGCTGAAAAGTATGGCTGGTGAGTCGCAGTTATGAGCATTGATAACAAACAAAACGAATAATCTAAACAAAAATAAGCAGATCGTATTGTGGCTCAGCAACTGTGGAGTTCATCCAGACCGATAACTTAGCAATGCGATGTTGATTTTCCCAACCCCTTGATACCAAAATAAGTCAGTCACGTTAGGAAACTGACTTATTGCAGAAACTTAGTGCTCCACAATACTAGTCAGATTAATGATGTGACACAAAATTCTGAAATGTGTGACGCTCGTTGCACATTATCTTAGATAAATATACTTGTTGCTATTAATTAGGTCAGTTACTCACGGTCGCTCTAACAAACGTGCTTTATGAATAAGTGACAGTTTTGAAAAGATTCGTCTACTTACTAAAAAAACACATTGAAAATTAGCCGTTTTCATTTGCCAAGAATCGAATAACGAATCAATGCTCGAATTTTGATTTGTTACCACCTAGTTACAAAGTAAACAATACTTTATAGAGAAATATCTCCAGCGAAGAGGAAATGGGTGACAGTTAAGACGACAGATATCCTTGAGAGAGAACGAAAGAATGAGGAATCAAGTTGAAAAATTACATCAAAGTGTGACGGTTGCACCGATTATTCATTTATTTACATTACATTCCTCTCCGTGTTTTGAAATAGAACACGCACTTACTGCCACATGTGGTGGAGCTGCAGTACGAACTGTCGTATATGACAGAGAAGACAATTAGAAATTATTGCCTTCTTTTGAACGAGTTGAGGAACTTCCTCAGCAGAGATAACTTAAAACTACCTTCAGCGTACTCGACTAAACACGCTGGGGTAAATCATTTAACGTTGGAGTCAGACAGTTATGAGCTTTAACATTGATCGTAAGGATAGTAGAAAAACAACACAGTGTACGATACATCCAGTGTCCGGAAACAAATCAAACGTAAACTTGATCACAGTTTGATAAATTCATCAACGATTCAGAGATTGGCTGCAAGCGCACGTTATGCTCTGTGAAAATCTGAAGTGGTAAACCATCGGAATGCATCAAGCAGACAGATCAGGACCCGGGCTATCGAAGTGTTGATGCACGAACGCGATGGCAACGCACATAAGGGAAGTATATTTCACTGAAGACCATTGGTGGAAGTTGAGTTTGCAGCTTATATACAAAATGGTACGTGCTGCCATGCAAAATAAAAAACTATGTGGGCTGCTCGAATCTAGAACTAAGGTAACCGGGTCACGAACCAGCAAATGTACGAGTAAAAGTTGACACAGTTACATCGAGCTCGCGAATGTCACTCCTTCCATTACGTACTATACTTTTTGATATTTCAGTTTCGGTTTAGCATAGATGCATTGTTTGGGTCAGACAAAAATGTCGAATGTAGAAAAAGGACACTGGAACCACAATTTAAAAAGTTCCACCGGTACGAATCAGCGAGTGGATTTTGAATTCGAAAGCGGCAACCATCCACACAGGTCAGACCGGGCGACTGAAGGTTTTGTGCTACGTTACCAGAATGCGAGTCGACCACATTGTTGATTCTTCCAATCGGTATTTGTTTCGACACATATTACCAACCGGGGCAGGCGAAGTCACTAGGCACAACCTACGCAGCTCTGCACAGACTATAGCATCAAAGGTGGGTAGGCTTGTGTTCAAAGAGGTACGAGCAAATCGAACAAGAATGTATGGCCAATTTTAGAACAAAGTTGTGTGAAGCATTATACACCCTGTACTTCACCACAATACAATATCACAAACTACTTTTGTGCAGTTAGGCTGTGCAAATCAAACAGAAACAATGGAAGCAACCACGACTTTAATGACAGAAGTGAAAGTGCTGGAAGCGGGAACCCACCTATGAGTTCTTAAGTAGACGTTGTTCAACAGAATGCACAACCAGTAAGGCAGTACACAACGGTTTAGTTAATAACGACCCGAACAGCTCTTCACACATGCGATTAGGACAATTATTATACGCATGTGCAACGATAAATACAGTCTACTGATACGCTCGAATAATGATAACAACTCAAGTCAGTGCGCTCAAAATGAGGACGATTTAGGAGCGCTTTGTGTGTAACAAACCTTGATCTTGCAAAAGATAAACTGTCGAAAGTGGGTATATACCTGTTTCAGCCACGTCCGAGTTAGCCAGCTGAGCATCATCAGCCACATCGGCTAAATGACTTTTTCGAAGTTCACTCTGTTCCGAATCGGAGTCGCTATCACTGTTATACGCCACCAGGCCTGAAAGTAGATAGGAGAACAAAGTCGAGTGGAGCACGAAGTGAACTGTCTTAATCGAGATACTGGGTGTAGTTTAGGAATGGTCCTTGTTCCTATTTTGATTGAAATCATGGCGATCCCCACTGGCTTCCTTACGAACAGCGTGAAAGAGAGGCAACACTATCTGCTGGTTGTACACGTTCTTTAAAGTATAATTAAGCAAACAGTTTCAAACAAAGTAGAACCAATAACGACGCCACTTGGTGGAAATGCGTATGACAGTCAAGAGAAACCAAACCGGTCATAACCACCTGTTAACCTAAATATGGACACGTTCATTCTCAAGCTGCTAATTCACACTTGTTGCTGCGACAAGAGCATGACATTAAAACAACGTAACTAATCACTTGCGGTGCTTATGGAACTGGTATTCTAAGATACAAGAGGCTCTGTTCGTAATACGCAATTGGTTGATGTGAATTGTTATCGTAACACCTTCACCTGATGAATACAACCGAAAACAAATTCAAGCGGCATGAAAAGTAGAATGGCGGGTATACATAAACAGTCACCAGTCTTACTAGATAGTACTGTCTTTGACAGAAATACTTGGTTGCATACAGAAGCATTAACATCATTGCAATGGGACTGATCATCGTGATCACAAGCAGCGTCCAGTGACAACGAGAACCGTTCCCGTTTGATCCTAATGAATAACTGACAGCAACAGCACAAGTGTTGAACAATTATGACGGTTGCACACCAAAGACCCTAAAAACGTCTGTTAATGAGTTTGATTGGCGGTCATCTCTCCTAGCGCCTCCAACCACAGGTCATGCGAGACACGGACGCCAAGTAGCTTGGAAGACGAACTGGAACTAAAATGCTAATCTACGAACAACTATGACGCAAAAAAGGTCTTTCCTCGTTCGCCAGAAGCGGAGTTCGCATGAAACCAGTCTCCTCGTTAAGGTCCAATGGACACCTTTGGTTAAAGACACCGTCGGAAATGGGGAACAGCAGAAGTCTGACGCTCATATTGCGACTCTCCGCATACCTTGGTTTAATTATCATCTACAGCTCTCTCGCTTTTGCCTCATAATTTACTTTCCTGACTTGTCATGACACGTTTACGTAACTGCAGATCAGAACTGTGGTATTAGACAGGAACAGACTTCGCGTTAAGAAATAGTAGCAAGGAATGTAACGGTTATTCAAAGTCAGTGTATACGGAAAATGCATGGGATTAATAACAAAATAAGACGAAATATTGAATACACTGATGTTTACACAAACCTATCATTTGTCTCAGGAGACGCTTACTGTCAGGACGCGCACACTATATTTTAGATGAATTAGTTTGCGTTCACGACAGAATACCGATCAAGGATAATTCTCAGTACGATAGGACAAAACAAACAGCATCTGGCGTTTGCAAAGCTCACCAGCCAATCCAGAAGGAACTGCAATCACTTCGACAGCCGGCTTGTCATGACCATAAGGCTGCTTGGATTTGTGCTCTTCCTCCAGTTGGATTGCGGACAGAGTCTCCTGTGCGACGATTAAAATCATCTCGCTGGTCACGGCCAAAAGCACATCCGTCAAGGTCCGTGTGATGAACCGTGCCTTTAATCAGTGGGAAACAAATAATAGGGATATGACTGTGTGCTCGGTGTTCACGATGAGAACAGAGGAACCCAAAATACTACTTGACACGAAGACCAATGCCTTCTTTTTGATCTATTTGCAGAAAGAGCTCTCTGAGACTATTAGGGGCCAATGATAAATGAAACTATACAAAACTGGATGTGACAGGATACATCTAGGATTTCGCTTACAAAAGAATAAATGTTGGGCAACTACAACAGAGGGATGGTACCAAGCTAGCATGTGACATTCGTAACAAAATTCTAGTACGGACTAGCCAGTCAGTATGACTAGGACGATGAGGTTCACATGTAATGATAATATGAAGATAAGCATTTAGGATAGATTTACACAGCTATACACGGGAACAAACCGTTATAGATGAGCTGTTCGGATAGACAAAACATCAAGAATTTCTCCATGCTAAAATGGACGATTCCGAGCGCTGAAACCGAAATGATCGGAAACGAATTACACAAAATACTGTTAAACCGGTTCATTTCTTGACTTACCGTCTCCAACTGCTGCTCCTCATCGGTCAGAGCGGCAAACTTGGCACGGAACTCTTCAAGCGACAGCAAAGCTGACGACGATTCAGGCGTAGCCTGTTCAGAACACAGTAAGACACCGGAGATCACCAAATAATGGTCCAAACGGTGAGAAGGGACAGACAGAAATCCTCACACCAGCACGTACTAACAGAAGCAACAGTACATATGTGTAGTAAGTAGGTAAACAGAAGGATCATTCTCTACCAAGACTTTGGCTCCAATAGCTGCCAACAGGACGAGTTAGTTCACGATAGGATGATAGTTGTACGAACCAGTGATGCGTACGAACGCATTCAAGTGAGCAGAACACTGTTGGGGAGATCATAGTCACCTCAACACGTTGAGATAAGTCACCGGAGAACGTAAGAAATAAAAAGCAGAATAAGTGTTTTGATCTGAGCAAACGCGTGCCAGCATGCTCAACACCAATATCATGGCGTTTTAGTGGAAAATGAATAAATACAATGAGTATATGTACAGACAGGCTTGTGAAAGATGACACCTGCCTACAGTGACCTCTACTGAAAGTGACATTTTGGAAAGCGCTTACCGATAGTTCCGGCAAAATGTTTGGTAGATTAGCTGAGCTAACTCGTCTTACACCGGACTTATTATCATATTCATGAGAGATCTCGGGAATAACCCTGTCAACTGCCCCTTCCATTTTTGGGGAAGTGGGTTTTATGGACACATCTGGATCTGCAGTGCCCTCGAAAACACCAATGGTAACAGAAGCTGATTCAGGCGGAACCGCTTTGGAGCGAGATGCTGCGGTCACCATTGCAAGGTCCGAAGTTTCCCCAGCAGTGTCCACTTCAGCATCCTCCTCGTCGTCATCAACTCCCCGTTCTTCATCGTCATCACTCAGGTCGTCGTCGACCAACGGTTTAACAGGTAGTTCGGACAAATGGCCCGTTTTTGTTTCGTCCTCGTCCGCAGCCATGACAATATCACCTTCTGCATCACGTTCGGCATCCGGTGCTGCGCCCAACACTGATAGACGAGAGATATGAATGTACATAAAAGCGCGTGTAGAGAAGATAAACGTTCGCAGGTCCAAATCAAGGTGGAAATGATCAGAGTCCAGCAGATTGCTAAACTACGAAACCTACAAAAAACAGACTAACGGGGAAGAAAAACCACCTTATATATAAGGAATCACGAAAACTATAACACTGACTTAGAAATTATGTAGGCATTCCTCTGAAAAGATAGCAGGAAGGGTCTTGAGATGGAATCCGAATGGTATGTGGATGACAGCATCGGCGCTACCTGTTAAACAAACTGATAAAACCTAAACATTCATATCGAGCAAGACCACAGTAGTACGTCACAACGACAGGTGCATACACAACAAATTAACCGAATCAATAAATGATTCACTTTCACGTTATTCCGACGTGTAAAAGAAACGCATGGAGACAGTGGATTCAAGCATTTCAAACGGCAAAGTTTACCACATCCCACATATCTACTATTTTTAATAGGCGGATTGTAGCCGTGTGATTAACAGCAGCAGAGAAGATGACTACAGCCGCTGACCTCGACATGATAAATAACCTAAGTGAACCAGAACGGTTTGTGACCTTGTGTGGACGAAGGAAAAACAAAATACATTCAAAAAACGGTAGACATTTAAAGCAAACCAGTTTTGAGAAGCATGAACATGATACTGTGCCTAGTATGGCCGCCGCAGACCTCGAGTGATGAGTTGATAAAAACATACATCTCACGTGCAACACAAAGACCGAAATCATAAAGGTCGATTGAAACTAGGTTCCAGATACAATATGCATGCACAAGGGGAGAGCACGTTTACCTGTATCACCTGAAACGACAGCCAATTCTTTAGCCTTTTTCTTTTCCAATTTTTCTAGTTCATCTCGGAGCCAGGCAGGTAAAACACGCTTTTTGCCTCCCTCTGTCTGATCAGCTTCCGGGCCTTTAGGGGGCCATGCCCCGGTGCTGGCTGCAGCTTCCTCTAAGCATGGTAAGACAAAACAACAGAAAGCAAATGAACTGTTGCTCAAGAATCCCACACAGAAGGAAGATGGATAAGAGTTGATAAAACGTGCCAAAACAGGTCTTAAGTGTTGACAAGTTTTTACCATCATCATTATCACAGACAGTAATACATCAGTGATTCCCACTGATGCATAACTGCCACACAACCATGGATAAAAAAGCAAACCTTGTATAGGAAGAGAGAAAAGAAAAAAAGAGTGGAAGGGACTTAACTACTACAAATATTTAAGTTAATATTCAAACATTCAGATTTTCATACACAGAGTGAGTGGGAACAAACTTCGAATCACAATGATGCGCCCTTTTATTTGAATGGATCAGATGGTCATAACTAGGCTAACTATCATTGTTGGTATAAACTTACAAAGTAAAGTTTAAAATTCCAGCCACGAGGTGGCAACAACCATGCGACATGTGGCCTGAGTGCTTATAAGTTGCTACGACCCAGACGGACATCTTAGACAACCCAAGCTCGAACCCAGTATGACGCGTGGGCAACCTTAATGCTGGACTACTTTGAGCATAAAAAAATGAGCGGACTCGGTACATCTGAATTAATCGGTACACAAATGGGCGATTCAGGAATCCTTCAATACACACCGTAAGTTCTAAGATGGACAGCGATGATGTGACTAGAACTGTCGTCAATATAAACGAAACATGCAAAATGGTAGACCACGAAGGGTACCTCTTGTAGCGCGTTTGCCACGACCTGTGGTTTTTACGTGTCATATATATATATACTAAAGCAATGTAATTGTAAGTAATGGTCAGCAACAGCAGATTCGTCACCAATAATAATGACAAATGTCATACAACCATAAAGAATAAACTCTAGTACGTAGGCAAAACAATGAGAGAGGTTAGGCATGAAGACAAACAACCAAGTCTTAAATGAAAGTAAGAAGGCGTATGCGAAACACCCGGTTTCTTGCAGCTTCGCCGCGTTTAAAAGAGCGTTTGTCGTACTTTACTCACACTTGAGAATAGTCTAACACGTGAACGAATGCAAAATATATAATAATAAAGGCGATTTACTACAAGGACAACTAAATGGTCTATAATGCAATCGCAAATCCAGCTGAAAACGAACACGATGGTTTCACAGCCCGAGGCACGAGTAATGAGAATCAGTAATCATATGTGGAGTGACTTATGATCACGAGGTTATCGTTCAAACAACTTGACACAACGAAGTCGTCGTAGATTTGACGAAAAACAGTGACGCTGTCGATAACATTCTTTTACTATTGACGACAATAAGGATTATGCTCGATAAGATGGCCTTCTGACACATGAGGCCCTCCAATTAACCAGTGCACTGCACAATGCACGTTCCAAATAAGCCAATTCAAGGGCCCGTTGTATTCAACACGCTCAGCAAGCTTTTGGCGAAGGGGTCAAGTGGAACCATGCGGCCCATGAGTTTTATATCGGTAGTTATTATCGGACAACATACACAACGTGTTCGCGGTTCGCATCCTGAATTCATGAGGTAGCTATCTCTGCTTTACGTTGAACACGCGGGTCACAACACGACTATACAGAGGCGTTTGATTCAGTCGATCGATGTGCACCTTCTAGACTCGCTAAAACAAACGAGTGTATCGGAGAAGTATGTGAACATAATGTCAGCGCCTTGTTTTCGTACTTCACCTCAGGTTAGGGTATACATCGAACTCTCTGACAGTTTCTACACTGACAATGGCGCATGCCCAGACGGTCCCCATTCATCAATTATGTTTAACACTGCCACAGACGAAATACTGGCGAACCGTCTGCGGCATTCACAAGATGCTGGTATGAGGTTGACTGATCCTGGCTATCCTGATGATAATTTTAAAGCAGTACAGACAATGCCGAATGCAACTTCGCGTTCGGCCAAATAAATCGGAATGCGCTTTGCAACTTCAAAGTGCGAAAGGCTTCTGCCAAACTATCATGATTACTTAAAGTTAATGTTTCACAATAAACCTATAAAGGTTGCTGTCCAGTTTGTGTAATCAAGAGGTCGTATCAGCAGCAGCGGAAATACAGGGCATGAAATAGATGCTTATATCTCTACGGCTAAGACAGTATTCACTAACCTAATACACCTCTGGTGACAGAGAGGCTCCTTTCTGAAGCTTAAGGATGGCGTATATAAAACGACTGCGAGAGCTGTGTTATTTTATGACTGCGAACCCTGGCCGCTCAGGATAGAAGAAATGAACCGTCTTCATGCATTTGACCGTCGATGCTTGCATTCGATCACCCGCATTGAGTGGCGTCAACGGGTGGGCCACGATGAGATTAGAAAACGGATGTTTGGTAGTGAGTGCCAAACGAATTCCTTCGTTCGCTCTTCAAGTGTTCACAGATTTAGGTGGTTAGACCACGTAGTAAGCTAGTTATCAACTACATCGAACATACATCCAGTGCACTATATAGTCTTACAGTTTGTGTGGTTAGCTAATCAATGCTACGAGAGAGGAACAACTCATCTACGTCTGAACGCAAAGCGGTTTCTCAAGGTGATGAGGACGCGCTAACCAAGAATGTGGTCAAACCGGTGAGTTGACATTTTGGATCACTGCAATCAGCAGAAAACATCAACTTTCAGATGCAGAAAACTACTATGGCGTGTGCACACACCATACCACACATACCGAAAGCAGGCATCAAATGTTCTGGCACGGGAAGTCGAGCAGAACAAATGCGATGATGGCTCTGCAACGATCCTTGCGACGCATTGAGAGCCATAGAAGAACCGAGGGAGACTCGAGTTTCAGCCGAAGCAAAGGCTGCAGGGAAGAGACCAGTGTCTACAGATTCCGCATTTGACGTGGTATGAAATAGTTCTACGGGCTTAACGCGAATATCTACATCGTGTGCCCCTGTGTGAAGTTCATCCACATCCTCTTCGAGTTGACCGACGGGATCTGCGTGAATGCGATAGTCCTTATCGCGAGCCGGAGGATAGTGTTGATCCTCGTAGTCGAATCGAGGCGGGCCCATGCTTCGTGGATGGAAAGGACGGTTAACCTGCAGCAGTAAACGAGAAGAGTTGCACAATTAAGGAACGAGTATGACATAAAGTTTATGTGAGTGACTGGTATTTCGGCGTGAGGCAGGAACATAAACCGATTGTCATAGCAGTTAGCCCATTCAGTGTAGTCTAACGGCCAAGCATAGCATGTGAAGACGTGTCTATGTAGGAGATCAACGAACAAAAACTATATCAGCAAACACCAACTGAACAAAAATACTATGACACATACGTTGGGAACAGCAAAAGGTCTATTCAATAGCAACCCTGAAATAAAAAAATAACCGACAAAATTCAGTCTTTTAGTAGTACACATTTGTCACCGAGTGTCCATATACCACGCACACTGATACGCAGTTCAGCTTCGTGGTGGAGACAGAAAATCGTTCTATCTACCGACACAACAACGGAGCAAGGATGTGGAGTTTGAGAACTAACTCACGGCACGTTATGATAAATAGAACACAAGGATTTCAGAACAACTGATGAGCAATCGATGATGTTTTATTGGCAATGCTTCACTCATGACAAAAGCTTCTTCAAACCGAATGTGCAACTGGCTCATCCCGTCCGAAGAAGTTTCTGTGTCAGGAGTGGAACGTTACCAATAAAATAAATTACCGATTGCTCACAAGTTGTTTTGAAGTTATGGGCGCTCAGTCGGCCTCACACTCGTTACAACTGGTAGAATACGATTTTCATGTGGGTAGGAAAGAAAAGGTTCAAGCACAATAAAACAGACTGGCGTCTTCACGGCTCACATAACCAACAGCTGAAGAGGTTAGCAGAGATGGAGCATAATGGGATTCAGAGACATGAATACTGCCGTTGTTTCTAGAGTAACTGCATTAATAAACCGGGGCAATGAAAACCGCAGTCTTGCAGATACTGCCTTATCATCCAATTACAGTCCGGATTTTTGTCTCCAAGATGCCTGCATCTTGAAGTAGACTGTTTGCATTCCGGCAGGTGTAATTACGTCACAACCCATCTTGTTTTTGTTTGCATTTCCCTCCATGTCAGGCGACCGATAGACAGATTGATGCATTGCAGATTACGCAGATGATGCACTAGAACAGTTTTTGCGAGTAGTGTCTGGCACGGTGACGCCCAACTGGTGTGCGGAATACATGGCCCAACCACCGAACACTATGTACCTTTGTTCTAAAATCGTGAATCCAAGATTAGTGAAAATACGCGATAATGAACGGTCACGTGGTTCAAGTAATCATGCCGCACGATGTGCGTAAAGTGGTGGAAAACCACGAGTCTCTCCTCATTATCACTAGACAGCAGTATTTCAGTGGTTCGCACCAATGCTCAATTGCCACACAATCATGAAACAAAGAGCGAGCCCTAGTCAAAAACACAGGAAGAGAGGAAACGCAATCAGTGATGACCAATTGTCTCAACTAAGACATTTAACATGAAGATGCTTACATAGTACAAGTGAAAGCAGGGCATCGTCTACAAGACAGCTTTTTTATGTCTTTCGCTACCTCGAATCTTTAATTTCATTCATGCCACAACGGTGACCTCCACTCAAGTGAACCAGATTAACCGCCACCTCACTCAAAGTCTTCAGTCATCAACTCTGAGTCGCGCGCGCTCCAGCACCGGAGACGAAACGGCGTGAATGACCCATTGGTGAATGACTCCATTTCTCCCTGCCAGGGCATTAATTGTATATCCCGCAACTTATGCCAGTTGACCGAGGAATGAGCAAAATGTGTTGTTTGACGACTAGCCTAGTACATGGTCTAACCATCTAAATCTGTGAACACTTGAAGAGCGAACGAAGGAATTCGTTTGGCACTCACTACCAAACATCCGTTTTCTAATCTCATCGTGGCCCACCCGTTGACGCCACTCAATGCGGGTGGTCGAATGCATGAAGACGGTTCATTTCTTCTATCCTGAGCGGCCAGGGTTCGCAGTCATAAAATAACACAGCTCTCGCAGTCGTTTTATATACGCCATCCTTAAGCTTCAGAAAGGAGCCTCTCTGTCACCAGAGGTGTATTAGGTTAGTTAATACTTCGTTAATCGTAGAGACGTATTCCGTAAGCCAGCTGAACGTTTACCGAATCGAGCATTATATACTGAGACCACTAAAAGTTGGGCGAAACCACATGGTGGTCAAGCAACAACGTGGTCACGAAAAATGAAGACCCTGACTGCTGCACTAAACAGTGGGTGGATGTCGCCTGCCTGGCTGGGGTCCTCGTGATCACCCAAACCGCTGGTTAGAGACGCTATCCGAAATGGCGGTGTGTCACAGTCAGTGGCGTACCTGTATCCATACCATTTCTAGTTCCTCCGCCTAGTCTTCTTTTAATAATTTTTAAACTTCTTAGTAGCGTTTTCTTTCAGGATATTCCACGCTACTGTTGAGGTGAGCGGCGGTCCGAGCCACAGCATCTTTTCGTCAGACTCATGGTTGCCATGATGGTGATGATGACGTGACCTGACCATCGCAAGCTGTGCAGCGTAAGTAGTTGACCAATTGATCGCACATCCCAAGCGTTCCGGAATACGTGCAGGCAAATGGTCACATTGCTCACGCGACCAGTCCACTTAACGTGGGCTAATTAGCGGAGACAACGATGGTAAAACACATCAAGCCTGTTGACATTTTTATTGCGAACAGGTCAGGTTTCCGAATCATAGAGCAAAATGGAATGCACACGGACATTATATACTCTTCCTTTCAGCGACAACCGAACGTCTTTTCGACGCCACAGATGACGCAGTTTGGCAAAGACAACTCGCGCCTTTGCTATCCTCGCTGATATCTCATCAGCAATATTACAGGCTGATGAGATAGTGCCACCCAAATATGTGAAACTGTCCACAGTCTCAATCGGGTTACTTGCAATAAAGAATGTAGGAGTTGAAGTGCCCCTAACACCAAACATACCTCCTAGCCGCTTCTCATCCACAGAAGAACGACCAAGCTAAACATTAGAATCGCCCGCTAGTATGATGATGTCTGAGTGTTTAGTTTGCTTCAGAAGATCAACGAGCACGTCACAGAACGCATCTTTGGTAGCATCCGAACAGCTGTCTGTCGGAGCGTACGCCGATATAATGAATACACAACGCCTTTCTGATTTGCGTCGACAGACTTTTACCGATGTATTGAGTCTGACAGCGCACATGCGATTGTTCACTGGGATCCAATCGAGCAAGCAGTGCTCCGCTTTGGAACTCAGTGCGATTCCCACCCCAGCTTGACCGCGAGATTCAGCTTCAGCGTCACCAGAAACCCTGAGATAGAAGCGCTTGGGTGGACAATTATCTGGAGGTGAGCTCAAATGGATAACCGTGCTAGAATCGTAGACTCGCGTCTCCGACACATAGCACACATCAGGCTCCAGACTTGAGAGTACTTGCCAGAGCAGCTTGCTTACCGACTTGTCGGAGAGTGCGGACATTGAAGGCGCCAATGTTTACCAGTTGTCTTGGCCTCAGAAAATAATTATCGCCCGAAGACACATGGAAGTTAGAAGACATGGGGGGTGAAATAGTAGGAGTAAGTCATGTTGAATGAATAATGTCACTGTCGAGAGAACGATAACTTCTGATACTTCTCGGTCGTTTATGCTACGAAAGGGAATTGTTTTGAGGGAGCCCACCCCGAGTCTCTGACTCAAAAGTCTGACCTGCGAGACAACAGGATACAGGGTTTTCTAGGGGGATCCTACCCGGAGCCAATGGCTCAAGTGTCTGACACTTGGCAGTGAGGGGCTTGCCTAGCCCGAGGGCGCAGTGAATAAGACATTAATGTCTGATTATGAGCACTGCTGCACGCACTGGATGTACTCGAAGCTACACGGGGCTGTTGGGTGATACTAGATGTTTTCAACTGTGTTGGATAATACGCCGGCGGTCACAGTCAACCGTTCTTTGAGGGGAACTTTTCTAAACCACTTCTTCTTGATACGAAAACAGCAGTCGCAACTATAGTAATAGTCCTGCTGTATGTCAGTAATGTGATACACAATCCTATGAATAACTGCTTTTCTTCTGACTGCTCCCCTTTGGCCTGTCTGACAAGGTTGCACTTGGAAGGACCGGAGTCCTAGTCAGCATAGCCCGTCGAACCAAAACAGCACACAAGCCCGACCATCTCGTCTAGGCAGCAGTATCGGTCGGACATTATACAGTGAGACCACCAACAGTTGGGTAAAACAGTGTGGTGGTCAAGCAACAAACTGGTCACGAAATACGAAGACCCTGAGGGTTTTATTGAGTAAAATGTGGAAATGACCTATCCGGGTGAGGTCTTCATGATCACTCGATTCGCAGACCAGAAACGTTATGTGAGATAGCAGTGTGCCTCAGTCAATGACGTGCTTGCGTTCACACCATGCCCAGTTCTTCCGCCTAAACTTCCCTGATCAATTTTTAACCTTTCTAGTAGTCGTTTTGCAGGATATTCCACCTTATTGTTAATGTGAGCGGTGGCCCCAGCCTTGGTAACCAAAGAATACATGAGACATTAAACTTTCCTCGGTCTGTCGATGACGCAGTGTTCATTCGTTAATAAACATTTACGACAGCAATCGGAAGAACAGCACTCAACTAGAACTACCAGGTGCATAAATAAAATGGTTTCCATTTTTACAAACGCACACGCCGACACTTGTGAGTTTGACCACACTTGAGCTGGGTGCCGCTGTAGTGCCTAAATTTGGACAAATGTTCATAGTTTCTTGCGCACCACTTCATGCTCCTAAATCTGGTGTTTATTAGTTGCCAGGGGCTACGCGCAGGTTCAAGTTGAACTATCAATTCATTAAGCCAGTACAGGATAAATGAATATCAGAAGCGATCTGAGCTCGGGTACGAGCCAGTATTGGTCACAGAGCAGTACACTTAAGCGGCAATGTATCACAGCAAATAAAGAATACACATGGGATGAAATGATGGTACAACCACTCACTGGAGGATGATACCGACCATTTGCAGGAAAAAATGGACGAGTATGCTGATAGTGTGGATGTCGGTTTGGGTACGGTGGCCGAATAAATCCAGGTCGAGGTGAAAATGGGGGCGGAAAACGACCCCGAGGCCTAAACTGCGGTGGACGAGGATAGTTCTCAAATTCCGGTTGATAAGTATGCCCATGATATTGGTGGTCCCATGGAGAATATGTATGGGATGTTTCAGGTTCGCAAGGATAGTGGCGGCAGTCGTAAGCCTCAAAAGGCATTGGATGTCCCCCGCTAAATTGACCCAGATGATCGTTGGGATCTTCATAATTAGAATAATAGACGGGTTCTCTGGAAAAATGTGGTTCATGCACTCCACTCTCGTGCTGCTCATGAGGATCTTGAGGCAGATTCGCGGTTGAATGTACCAAGTCACCATAGTCTTCATGAGTTGTGTAATCGTAGTCATGTGTTGGCAGTTCTCCGGGAGGTTGGAAATGAGAAGGCTCAGTGGAAAAGTTGGGTGGAAGTTGATTATGATCCCTAAAGTGAGGTGGCATCTGGGCACCGTTAGTCCACGTGGGTTGTACTTGGAGCTGAGAATCACTTGAAGATGGTGCAGGAGAACTTGAGTAAGTAGGCGCATCAGTCGAAAACTGGACGGGTTCTACCTGAAACTGGCTAGGTGTGACGGCCTCCCCGGTTTGTAACGAAGGTGTTGACGGTGGTGGAGGAGGCGGTGGTGGTGGTGGCGGCGGTGGTGGCGGAGGAGGTGGGGGTGGAGGAGGGGGAGGAGCAGCAACCTCCTGACTCCAACCGGGTAATTGTGCTGGTTGGACACGCTGACTTGCCCACTGTTTGGCCAAAGCTGCCCAATTATCTGCATCGTTCGTTGTGTCCGGGACGGCCATTCTGGGTCCATGAATGAGCGTTTCAGTCCAAGATTGTGGCGTAAATCCGGGCCACATGATTTAATGAGCTGTAAGTAACAGAACCTGTTGAAAATTTAGGGCAGCAAGTGATCGTGAGCATAAAAAAGGTAGATTAATTAAAGTAAATGAGACCGACAGATCGGATAGGAAGCCCAAACACAACTATAACATTGCTTGGTAAAGCATCATTGTGGATGTACGCGAAACCAACGAGAGGTCGTCCAATCTTAAACACTATGCCATTACTATGATGGTATAATTGCAATCAAGCAATGAAGGCCGCACAGCTGTGTTGGCAATTCGGATGGAAGTTTGAGTTGCGGATCGAAGAATGTTTCCTTATGCGAAAGTAAGCAACGAATAGACACGCTTGGCCGGCGAACAAACTGTTCTGGAAAATAAGAAGCAGAGTTGCCAGGGGGACTGATTTGCCGCTGATAACCGGATATTCTAAGGTCAAAAGAATCGGTCGACGGTTGTATGATGCGGTATGTTACTGACGCAAAACAGGATTAAGGAGAACGCATAGGCACTCTGTTAGGTGGACAGCAACCAAACAAACAACTACATTCATTTATCGCACCCTAACATTGTTTTTCGTTTGCATTGTAGCTTACCACTAGTGCTTCATTACTGTGGACTAATCATTTTATCGCATCACTCTGAGCGTTCATCTCACTTTTCAATTGATAAACACTTCGTCAAGATTTGTTTGTCTTCTCAGTTCGAGTTACGTGACTGAATATACGATTAGCTGATGTGTTCAACAACTCAGGGATATGACACTCTCGGATAACCTAATACCCGAATGACGCATGATCTTCCTCTAGTGACGGAAAACCGAGTAGTTTCAATAATGTGTAAAGTGCACAATTCAACCAAAGGATCCGAAGCATGCCAAGTTAGTAAACACGAATAATTGAGCGTTGGATACAGTGTGGCAACAAGTAAGATGAAAATAACCTTGCGGCCTTTAATGTCAGGCGTTCGTTGTTATGCCATAATTTGGCCTCATGAGCTGGATATAATCGGCTTTCACAAACTTAAACATGGATAGTGGATGTATTCGAGGTTCAAACTCGCAATCGCATAATTTGTAATTCGCAGCGTCACTACTGATTTCAGCACTTCGTGAATCAAAGCTCAGACCTGCACCAGAACGCCACATATGTATTTATTCACAACACATTCTCATATGAAAAAAGACAGTAGCAACTACGTCATACACACTCAAAGGAGTGCGCTTACTCATTCTTTAGGAATTCTTGGACTGCAGTGCGTACAAAAGACTGGGGCTGTAACAGTTAACAGCAAGGTGAAACGTTAGAAGGCTTAAGATTTTATCGCCAAAACTTAGGTAAGGTATACATGTTTAACCCAGCCCAAAGAAAGGTACCAACAACCAGGTGACCACGTTCTTGATACAAATTATGGTTAGCCGTTGAGGTGTGAAAAATGAACATATTATACATGAATGTGTGCAAGCTGTTAAACAGCTGATTTGGACGAGAAGCTAAATCACAACTCGTTCGGGGTCCCACAAAGTTGTTGGTAGCAAACGAGGTCAACGCGACGTTTTCGCTTTCTACTAGCGTAGGCAGCACAAGTAATTAGAACGGCGCTCGCAGTAGTTCAGTGGGTCTTTGGGGGGGATTATAGATTTACCATTCCCCTATATCATTTATCGTGTAATATATGTGGATTTGAAAAGTGTAGTGACCCTATCCCTTATTGTCAATTATGTTAGAAGTACGAGTGCCGTTTGTACTCTTCTTGTTTCCTACTTTTCTATGTACTTAGGCATTTGTTTGAACGAGTAGAGTGGCCGACAATTCCCTCGTGCACTCGAACGTACGAACCCGCTGCGTGCACGCTTGCCGCTCCACTCCGTTATCGCTTCGTATTTGTATCCGATTATTCTCGCAAGTCAACAATATACTCTTTGTCTACTCGCTGTATTATTCTCGACCGGTTGTCATCGGTTCGCTCAATTCTACAAATTGGTGAGCCCGACGTAAGTCGTATATTATCGTGTACATTCGATTTCGGTATTTCCCCCCGCTCATATTACGTTTCCAGTGCGTATAGTTCATACCTATATAATTCTTTAAATTTTATACCGCTTTCATCTACCCAATCGCCATGGACATTAAATCTGAATTTTCGTTTTCCGCATCGCTGATCACCTCAGCTGTTCCTGCTTTCGGAGATCTTGATTCAGAGCAGTGGTTCGCCGTGTTAAAAATAGAGTTTAGCAACCGACGTATAACAAACTATCCGGACAAGTTCTCACAGCTCATACCACGCCTCCCTCGAGATATGTTAGACCTAGTAAGCGATATCTTGCTAGGCACAGCTACTGATCGCTGAGTCGGCTAAGCGAACAATTCTTAAAGAAACACAGCCGTCCGACAAAATGTGTCTGGAGCAACTGTTTCAACGGTCACAGTTAGGGGCAAGAAGCCATCAGTTCTCCTTCGAGAACTGCGCCAGGCAGTAGGTAAGTCACACTTGCCCGAGTCTCTTTTACAAGAGTTGTGAATGCAGAAACTGCCTGAGTATACAAAAAGGCTATTGTCCGTGTTACCCGCACATCCGTTAAGTGATCTGGCGGCTTCTGCTGACGCATTACATGAACGTTTTTGAGGCACGACGCCGTCAACATTAGTGGGGTAGGTGGTTACTTCCAACAGTCCCGCAGATAGTTCATTAACTATGAAGGACGCTGAAATAGCAGTGCTGCGCAAGGCACTTGAATGTCGTGAACACAATTC
>JTDE01003661.1:0-14451 GCA_014338405.1 Paragonimus skrjabini miyazakii | reverse complement strand
TACCGTGCGGTTGTACTGAAGGTTCTCTCACGTCCAGCTCCCTAGCGCCCTTAGTCGTTACGTTGAAGTCCGCTTGTGTACGGTGAGTAAATAACTAAATAAAGTTTGTTTGCAGATTCACCGTCTTCTCACTGTGACTTCCGATCCGTGTCAATATAAGGCTGGGGAAATCTTGGGTGTACGAACCCCGGAGCTAGCATCATGAAAGTTTTATTATGTAGTTTTGACATCAGCTTGTTTTGTAAAGTCAATGTTCAAGGTAGAATATGTATTTCATGGCACGCTAGTTACTAATGGATAATGGGGAGGGTTTGAGGCAGGGGAGACAACGCACGATGTGAAGTAGGGTTATAATTAGATTAGATATGGTAAACGAGGGAGTATTTTTACAGTTTTTTGTGGAGAGTTTTGTATGCCGGCCAAGTTAGCCGTCAATACTGGCTACCATTAATTAAAGTCAGATTGATTACCAAGGTGAATAGGTTATTACAGATGGGGACATATATAAAATGTAGAAAAGTGCATATGTGCGATGTAATCCTTTTTTTCTTTTTCATTTTGGTTTAAGTACAACTTTGTATAAGTGACGCACGTCATTAAGCTGATGTTGTTTCGTGAGTGCGTAATGGATCAAATGCGAGATGGTGTATAAATAATCGGTGGATACGCAGTAAGCAGTTTCAGGCAAGCTGTTTTAGATTTGTGAGAGACAGTCTCAGATGTGTGCGATCATGGTAAGTAATTACGGGCAGCAGTGGCAAACAGATACATAGTGAGACAAGCATGAAAGCTATCAGCAAAGAAAGTGTAATCAGCGAGAAAAGGGTTGCAATCTACAAACATTTCATGCACGTACCAGGGAAGAGAATAGTTCACTGGTTCCACATATGCAATCCGAAAGGTGGGCGGTTACATTAATTTACCTTTTACGAGTTTATGTGAGAGCCGGTGTTTCAAACAGTTCAGGGTCACACAGGGAAATACGCGGTAGCCAGTTTCCTTTCATACCCGGGAAAAATAATTTGAACGGTCGAATTTTCCAATCGGTTGATAGACAAATCCATTGTCAACTGAATTAACCCCAGAGTACGCTTACCGATCAACAGAACACAATTTTAAGCTTTTCGTTACAGAATTATATGTATTCATATGGAAAGCGAAGAAATAAATGCGTCGATTTGTATAATGCTGATTATATTCGTATATTTGTATATACATGTGTCAGGTCATGTGGACGCAGACATGTACACCATCTGACCATATATGATGTCATATTCATGGGTATATACATATATGTTTTGTGATTATGGACGTTTTTCTGTATTCTTCTACGTATCTGCCTACACATATGGGCTGCTAAGCACGCGAATGTCCGTGCATCTCTGAATGTACCTTCAGAACACGTGTCACTCAGATAAGTGCGAACACTTCTACGAGACGAAGTAAAATGTGTCGTTTCATACATTTTTTTAACAAGATTATTCGTACCATTTTATTTAAGCTGGGTAACATTCTCATTTCAGCGTACGTCATGATTCAATAAAAACATTTACAAGAATGGAAGTAACGAACGGCTATTTATGGCGAATATAACAAAGAAAATATCATCAACGTGTCAAGATTTTGTGCATTATTCTACGTTGAAATATGTTCACTGGCGTGTCTTACGTTTACAGCTTTATGAAAACTTAGTCCTCATCTCGTAACAACGGTTCAATCATCGGAAGTATAATCACGTTTTCCTGCTTAATTACGTTCAGCTTTAAATGAAAACATGTGCTTCCACGTGTATGACCTGTGTTTGCATTTTATTCCACCAACTCTCCGAAATGAAGTAGAATGCAACTTTTCGTTGTTTTTCCAATAACCCTTGCTTACGCCTTCGGGAGATTGGAACGAAAGTTTTTGCAGCAACAGAATCCCCCGATTTCAGGAACTGAAACACGTCACAAAATTTCAACAACTTCAGTAGCCTGAACATTTTTTAAACTAAAAGATAACAGATGTATTTAGAGTCTACCGATTACACGCGGCCATGCAAGCTGATCGGACATAGCGGCTACATTGGTCTATCATATATTCCGCCATAACCGCGATCCATTTGTTTCGGTAAGTGGTTTCTGGAAAGAAACCCATCATACCCACTGAGTACATTCTCAAATTTTACAGACTGCGGTCGATTAAGAGGCACATTTGACCGCAAGTTAGTGATTTTTTAGGACTAACACTGTTGACACGCCAGCGCTCAATTGGTGACCTCATCTTCCGTTCCCAGCCAGTAAGCCATCTGCCTCAACAATTCGCAAGTTTGGTGACATCCCCCATAAAACGGCTGAATACATTTCTTCCAAAATGCCTCTCTCATCTCTGCTCAAATTTTTAATGTTTATTCTGTTCCGAAAATGGCATCTTAAACTGCCGGCACAGTTTAACCGATGCATCTTGAGTGCTTCCAATTCCCGTTGCTTTTCGTTTCCCGGGGTTTATTTTTCAGCCATAACTGTCAGATGTGCAGCCTGTAGCCTTCTCGCAGTCTGTCCCAAGTTGATTCCCCCAAATCTGAGGGCGTCACTATAGAAGATATGTTTGTTGTGCGATCGCGGGAAGAGTTTTGAGAAAGTAATTTTCAGGTGTATGCTTTATATGAAATGTGTAATGTCACAGCCGCGAAACTCAACCAGCAGAATTTCTTCGAAGTTCCTTGAACCAGTTGATTTAAATCAAAGATTGGCATCCCGTCTCTACATAGAAGCACCTGCTCAGCAAATTCTGTCAAGGCTCAACCCACCGCCAATACCCTCTCTCTATCATTTGGTGGAGTATTCCGGCAGGCACTGAAAATTGGCAGGCTTATTCAACATCTCCATTTTACTTCAATAGAGTTTCGATCGCTACATCCTTTTCTTATATTACGGCAGTTAAGCTTTGTTCTGGCAACGGCGACTTCAGAGTCAGCTCTATTTTCACCGGTTGGTTGGCTTTTACTATGGCTCGAGTAACTTTTCCTCCTCGGCAAAACCGGCAGTTCTCCTTTAGTAGTTCGTTTAATGTTTTTGCGATATCGTTAGAATTATTCCGCTGAAACCAGTGCAAATACCAACGCCACTGGCAAACTGCCCGAATGTCCGCTTTTGTACTAACACCACAGTTGTTGTCACAACCTTCGTTGGTTTCTCAGCCAGTGGTTGGTTCTCACTCTGACCGAATTTCTGATCTATTGCTTTGCCGGAAGTAACCTTGAACCATTGATTCACAGGCTAGCATGTTTACTTGTCTGCAAAATATTTGGATCACACACCGTAGACTTCGCCCCTTTAGCGATGTGAATGGCAATATTGTTTTCACAGGCAATAGTATCGAGTACCCTGTCCAGTACGTAGAACATCAGTCGTTCGAATATAAAGATGATACTCGGGTGCCCGAATGACACACGATTGAACTGGTACTGTTTTACTCCAGCGGCGAAGAATGTTTTGCTTTGATCCGAGAGATTGGTTGACCTGTCAGGTACTGACAGCAGGTCAAACAGTGTGTACGTTCCGGCGTTTTGAAACTTACTGAAAATCTCTGACACTCCCAGACGACCAAGAACTTTGGTTGTGACCTGGTTCACCCGCCTGAAGTCAAGAAAATACCTGTGTTGATTGCACAACATTTTGTACTTCGTAAGTCGCTATTTTCCACACCTCCAACGTTTTTATAGTAGACGTGTACACCGGATGTTTAAAACAAGTAAAGGGAGAAAAGACCGTTTCCGGGAAATCGCGAGTCGTTTATTCATTGTCCGCTTCGAACCCACAATGCACCCACTTTATTTGGTGGGACTGAAAATCGATGGGATCCATCGTCCGGTTCAGCATATTTGCGAACTCATGTGTCTGGACGATTACCTCCACTGCGAACTCGAAGTTCCTTTAAAGCGGCGGGACGGATAAAACCTATCAAAATTGTCTGCACTTGTTGTAATAGAACTCTATCCCTGTGCACATTCACGAACCACCATGAGTCAATTCTTTCTATTTTCACCACCTTTCTGTTTTGTGTTTATTGTGGAAAGTCTATTTTTCTCAAAAATGGTTTATTTGAGATATTATCGAAAAATAAATTGTGATTTTGAATTTTACTTTTTCGCGCCGCAACGTGCCAAAACTCAATTTTGGCGCACGTTTCCCCGGCGTCTGTGATTGGTCCCTCCAACTTTCAATTCACCAATTCAAGTGGGATTCTTCAAGGCCATCAAATCATCATATATATGCAGACGTTCGTCTGCATTGTTACCTTTGGTTTGATAGCAAATACATTCTCAGCTAAGGTCACGGTCTTCTGTGTTATTCTGGGGTTTCCGGGTATTGCTAAGCTCTGTGCTACGTTCCGTGGTTTGTATTATCGTGCGCTAGACATTTTGTGATTATCTTTGACCACAAGGGTCATAACATTTGGCGACGGAGGGTCATAACAGTGTTCGTCGCTTAACTATACACAGAGTTTAGACCCACTAAATGTTCGAACTTTTGTTTGGCCGTTTTACAAATAAAAAGAGGGAACTAAATGGACTATCTTCTCTTGCTGGATGAGAAATAGCAGTATTTAAATAAACGTTTCTTCACACTTTCTGTTTGGGGATGAAGATGTGGTGCCAGGTGCGATCGATAAGACGACCTTTCAGGTTGAGAAAGAAATCTGTTGAAGCTTTGAATACTGTTTGGTTGATTCAAGGACGGTGAGTTCGTTAAGTCAACCGAAGCCATGGAGGGTAGTTCAGCGATGTGTCTTGGCTGTTCGCATGGTGGTTGCAAGTATGCTCAAAGTCGTTGGTTTAGCTGAGTATGACGTCGGAGTTGGTAATCGTGTAAACAAACAGCCGTTCGTTAGTTATACTGACGCACGCCATACTAAGCTGATGGCAGGTTTTCTTGACCATATGGAGGCTGAAGAACGACGAGGTTGTAATGGAGTTTGGGGGTTCCATTAATTTCAAAGTGCAAACAACAGCTAAGGCAAATTCCAGCGAACTCATCTGACTGGCGTCCAACACCTGACCACCGACTCTGAAAGAAACGCTACGTAACTGGCAGCAACTTTTCACAACGGACCAAGAAGCGTATGGTTATTGGGACGTGGCTGAGAATAGCGTGTCCACTGAGCCAAAGTTATTTCAAACATTTGATCCAAAGAGCATTTTAGTGAGCTTGTATTAGGAAATCAAACCACAAATAAACGATGTTGTTGGATTGCCCAGGAAGGTCGGCGATAATCCACTGAGTAACGCGCAGCCTTATAGCTTCGCGTAATTGGGGAGGACGTACAAATCTCTTTAACTCTGTGGATCGTCAACACCTCCGCTGTGCTATCTCCCTAAGACACCATTCTGGGATGTAGTTTAGGTCTATTCTGGCGCTGACACTCTCTCCGTACCATAAGTTGGCTTGCTGGTTAATCGCCGTTTTAACTGCAGTAGAACAGAAGTTCCAGGCGCATCCTATTGAGGATTCTTTTAAATTGATCAGTGACTTAGCCAGCATCACTCCTGCTAATTAGCTTATGTTCTGAACAGACATCCAGTCACTGTTCACGAATGACCCGCTACGCGAGACCGTTTGTGAACTCGTTGAAACGAGTGACATAACTCGGCCTCTGCTTAATAACACTCTGAGGAATCTTCATAGTTATGCGCTGAAAGCATCGGCTTCCGTATTCCTTGTCCGTGCTACCGCCAAGTAGATGCAGTAGCCATAGGAAGTCCACCAGGGCTCACCCTGACAAACTTTTGAACCTTGAGGAATGAGCAAAAGTTAGCGAGTCTGACATATTATAAACTTCACGTTGATGCTACATTAATATTCGGTCGTTCCAAACAGGTGATAAATAACCTGGTGCGATAGTTAAGCAGTTGTCAACCCAACCTGAAAATAACTTGTCAGTTCGAGACCGATAACCGTTTGCCGTCTCCAGACATACTCATATGTTGCCGAGAGGATGGTCCTGTTAAATGAGCTGTCTATAGGAAATCGACGTGGTTCGATCAGTACCTGAACCCTAGCAATTTTACATCGGCCCGTCACAAACACCCACCACCGAAGGAACTATTCACACGAGCCAGGCGAACCTTTACACAGGGCGGTCTTACGTGAGAATTAGACATGATCTCTTCTGTACTACAGTTTAAGGGTTATTCTGAAAAGGCTCAATTAAAGTTGAACGCATTATGCATCGAACAACGCGCAGACTAATAGATTCGATTATGCGAGCATTTAACACAACCGAAGTTGGTGTATTAACTCCGGCACAGAAACTATTCACAGGGAATCAGACTCTCAGTACCACCTCACACTGTGTATGTTCATTTATGTGCAACGGCAAAGAAAAGTATATAGGAAGAACAAAGTGGTAGTTAATTTCCAGAGTCAGGGAACAAGTCCCTAAATCTGTGTAGTGGGCTGTGTTGCCAAAGAAAGGCAATGTCACTGAAGCACGCAAACAAGTGTCTATAGTCGTTAGACACGTACTGACCACTGATCATATTGTCTCAGCATGTCATTCCAATCCAAGATTTTTGCGGTTTACTTGGGCCATCTTAATCCATCAGCTAAAATCGACCTCATATGTTCAAAAACACTTGTTCGTAAACCTAGCCCTGCCTTGGACATAGTGACCCTTCCTGACCCACTGACTGACTGTCTACCTCACCCCCTTAACATTTTGACGTGAAAAACCGAATGATATTGTTGTAACTTTGACAATGACCAGTCAGTAAGAAATTCTTACATCAACCAGTTTTCCTGTTATAACTGTTTTGTTCAGTTGTAGTAACGGCACATAAGACGGCCGGTTAAGTGGGATTATTTTTGAAGCCCTAGAGAAGGCCGAAAGCGGCGATCGAAATGATTGAAATTTGTACGGTGGCAGTACGGCAGAAATCCTCCCTTACCTTGACACTCAACTTGTCCAACAAAAACGCATTAAAATAGAGAGACCATAAAACGACCCCACAAAATCACGTACGGACGTGTGTGCGCGCGCCGGGTGACATAAAGTTTAAGTGAGTACACCGTGAAAGCAGGAATGAAGAAGAAGACAGATGTGCACTCTTTACGTGTGGACTTGCTAAAACCCGATTGCGGCTGTCTAGCGTGCACAGCCAGAAGCAACGTGAAGGTAAATCTAGGACCGATTTTCTGCAACCAAATCAAACATCCTCTAACGAATTCAACATTAACCTTTACACCAAACATGGGACGACAGACAAACCAAATAAATCTCAGCAGGTCCAACGGACTTACTAAACGAGATACACATTGAGGGGAAGCTGGCCCATTTAGTTCCCTCTTTTTATTTGTAAAACGGCCAAATAAAAAGTTCGAACATTTAGTGGGTCTAAACTCTATGTATAAATAAGGGACGAGAACAAAACAAAAAAATGGTGAAAATAGAAAGAATTGACTCATGGTGGTTCGTGAATGTGCACAGGGATAGAGTTCTATTACAACAAGTGCAGACAATTTTGATAGGTTTTATCCGTCCCGCCGCTTTAAAGGAACTTCGAGTTCGCAGTGGAGGTAATCGTCCAGACACATGAGTTCGCAAATATGCTGAACCGGACGATGGATCCCATCGATTTTCAGTCCCACCAAATAAAGTGGGTGCATTGTGGGTTCGAAGCGGACAATGAATAAACGACTCGCGATTTCCCGGAAACGGTCTTTTCTCCCTTTACTTGTTTTAAACATCCGGTGTACACGTCTACTATCAAAACGTTGGAGGTGTGGAAAATAGCGACTTATGAAGTACAAAATGTTGTGCAATCAACACAGGTATTTTCTTGACTTCAGGCGGGTGAACCAGGTCACAACCAAAGTTCTTGGTCGTCTGGGAGTGTCAGAGATTTTCAGTAAGTTTCAAAACGCCGGAACGTACACACTGTTTGACCTGCTGTCAGTACCTGACAGGTCAACCAATCTCTCGGATCAAAGCAAAACATTCTTCGCCGCTGGAGTAAAACAGTACCAGTTCAATCGTGTGTCATTCGGGCACCCGAGTATCATCTTTATATTCGAACGACTGATGTTCTACGTACTGGACAGGGTACTCGATACTATTGCCTGTGAAAACAATATTGCCATTCACATCGCTAAAGGGGCGAAGTCTACGGTGTGTGATCCAAATATTTTGCAGACAAGTAAACATGCTAGCCTGTGAATCAATGGTTCAAGGTTACTTCCGGCAAAGCAATAGATCAGAAATTCGGTCAGAGTGAGAACCAACCACTGGCTGAGAAACCAACGAAGGTTGTGACAACAACTGTGGTGTTAGTACAAAAGCGGACATTCGGGCAGTTTGCCAGTGGCGTTGGTATTTGCACTGGTTTCAGCGGAATAATTCTAACGATATCGCAAAAACATTAAACGAACTACTAAAGGAGAACTGCCGGTTTTGCCGAGGAGGAAAAGTTACTCGAGCCATAGTAAAAGCCAACCAACCGGTGAAAATAGAGCTGACTCTGAAGTCGCCGTTGCCAGAACAAAGCTTAACTGCCGTAATATAAGAAAAGGATGTAGCGATCGAAACTCTATTGAAGTAAAATGGAGATGTTGAATAAGCCTGCCAATTTTCAGTGCCTGCCGGAATACTCCACCAAATGATAGAGAGAGGGTATTGGCGGTGGGTTGAGCCTTGACAGAATTTGCTGAGCAGGTGCTTCTATGTAGAGACGGGATGCTAAATTTTGCTAGAAATCTCTAATAAACAAGAATTAGCGCGGAAATGCGCGTTTTGGCTTCGGATCGACCTTCAAACCAACTCCTGCGAAAGTGATGACTGCCATGTGTGCCGATCGTAACTGATGAAAATTTGCGTGGTGTTGCTTTGAAAGTCGGAAAATTTAATAGAAATCAGAAAACTTGTTCATTTGTTTCAGTTCAATCACAATTTTTCTGAGAAAGTTGACCGCGCTCGCTGCTTGAATTTCTGGCGTGAGAGGGTGTTATTACTTTATCTTCGGGCTTACGCATTTGAAGACTTACATTTTCGTCAAAAACGGTCCAATTGCTCCTGGCGCACGAAATATAGCGGGAACTGCCCAAAGTTCTGGCACAGTCACTCATCAACAAGGGTGCATCCATTCACTTTGAGGTTCGAGCAATATCCTCTTGGGACATCAGCCACTTGTCAATCACACTCGAAGGTACAGGAGACAGTGGGTCAGAATTGTTTCAAGACTTCTTGGTATACAGTGACAAAAGGGACTCAGGTAGGCACTGTGCTGGTTGTTTTCAACATATTTCTAGTAAGACTTACTGAGTGTCAGTTCTCGATATTGTACCTAGTTGCCTCTCATTTCCTTTCGTTTACCTATAAAAAGGGCCATACTTATCAGGTTTTATAAACCCCAGCCTTTTTCTTGTTATCACGTTCCGTAATGTCCAGGATCACAAGATCATCTCGCAAAATGACTGATAATAGCATGATCGGGCCCTAGCTAAATAAGTTTCTGTGCGGTAGCCACACCTGCTCTCTAGAAGTGGAGGGGACTGGTATCTGTTGCGGCACGTGGAACGTTTGGTTTCACCCGAAATGCAGTAAACTAGAAGACTGTGCTTACATGCTACATGCATAACACTCGGTTTTGAGACGGGTGTGCCCTGGTTGTATCGCTTGTATCCCCGGGTATAAGAGTCTAGGCAACACTGTCTCTAGCTGAAAGCCAGGTGGGGGAACATGCGCTGCTTGTCGGTGACGCCTCGATATAGAATGTTCAGGTGGAGGCTGATGAAGCCGGGGAAAGACGTCAGGGGCATCATGGGACGGATAATGTTAAGGCAAGGGAAGGGATAAAAAGGGGTCCCAAAATAATGGGGAGAAAGAGTGGAGCATCTCCTACCACCACATTGGCAGACAAACAACGGATAAATGTACTGGATGCTTTGACAGCTCTTCAGCAGGAGGTTGATAAACAGGCAGGGATCATTGGGTCACTACAGGAGGGTAGATGTTTCGTGGACAGAACCATCGTATGTTTGGAAAAGGCTGGCGAGTTAGCCACCGGTAAAGTGTGAAACCTGGGAATTCATGGAATACAAGGACAGGTAATGAGGGAAGGCCGACAACGGGAGCGTGCCGTGTGGTCAACCTGTTGCGAACCGTAAAATTCCCAGAACATGTGGGGATTAAGAGTGTTCTGACGTTGAGGAAATGGCAGAAAGCTGACGCGAGTATCCGGAAACCTAAATCTTTGTTGTTTGAGTGTGCTAACCCTCGACATAGAGACAGTTTCCTGTCATCTGCAGGGACCATCTGAGACTCTACGAAAGCAGAGATTTTAGTAGCCCCAGATTACTCATCCAAGACGAGGATGTATGTAGCGTTCACGGCTGGATAGCCAACTAAAGTTTCACCCTCACCCAAGCTGCAGGCCAAAAAAATCTTCACGTTAGCTCCAAACCGATGTGGTGTCCAGGAGTCCTCCCTCAAAGCTAGTACATTGTCGCGTTTGTCCAGTAGTTTCTTAGAGAATGGACACGAAGACTCAGTAAAGGCAAGCAAATCGGTGCAAGTTACGGTAGGCGTCGCCTCGGAGTGCCGATCCACCCTAAAACGGTTGGTTGCTACTACTCCAGAAAATAAACTAGTTCCTCGGATGTAGCGTCCGAGCTCGCCTCCTCTCACAAGCTCGAGTTAACCTCAAGGATAATAGGTGAAGGGAGATTACTTGTGGTCTGCACTAACGCGTGCAGCGTTGGAAACAATTGGGGGAGAAATCCAAGCGGTCACCACAGATGCGGATTTTATAGCGGTTACTGAATCTTGGCTGAAGCTGGGGATGAGCATTGAAAGCCTCTGTTCACCCGGATATTGTGCATACCGAGCTGGGTGGAAGGGCTGAATGAGGGTCCTTGTTTCTAGTGGCGCAACACCACGAACAACGGTCTGGCATGGTAATTATAACACCCAAATTGCAAGTGGTTGTTTGCTTTGTGAAACAGCCAAAGTTAGTGTCCGCAGCGTGTGTCTATGACAGTGCTTTGGTGACAGAGTCCGAGGATGATGAGCTGTTGGCAGCACCGAGTGATCATGCATGCCGAGCGCGGAAGATCCTATTCCTTGAAGACTTCAATACACCCGAAGTTGGCTGGATAGAGGAGTATGCACCAAGAGGGTCGTTCGGTGAATCTCTCCTTAAATTCTTACGCATCAAGACCTTGGTTCGGCATGTAAATAAACACACCCGACGGAGACTCGATCAAACAGCAGCTGTGTTGGACCTGGTGATAACCAGGAATCCGAATGAAGCAGACAACCTCAAGATCGGACCTCCTGTTGGTCGAAGCGATCGTGGTGTCGTTAGGCTGACATTTGCGTTAGCGATTGTTAAACCCCCAGATTTGTGGCGTCGGGACTACAGGGGAATTAACATTGACAAGATGACCAGGGAGGCGGAATGAAAAGCATGACACGAACATGGACAAGATAAAGATGTTGAGGTAACTTGGGACAATCTCAAAACGAATTTACTGGAACTGGCTATTAAGTTTGCTCCACTTCAGAGGGTTCTCCGCCGCGGGAAGCCAGCGTGGCGGAAGCACAGAACGATCAAGTCTCAAACCATGAAGCGTAAGGCTTGGGAGAGATTCAAACGCACAGGCTGACATAAGCGTTATCTGCAGTACAAATGGGCGCAACGCAGAGTCAGACAGTCTCAGCGAGAGTGCTGGAATTGTGATATCATGTCAATAGGAAGTTCAGTTAAAGGAGTCAAACCAATGTTGTTGTTGTTGTCTCTGAAAAATGGAATTCGTCCTTAGTTCTCTGACAGATACCCAAAAGACAACTCTTCTACTTTCATAGTACACACCTCTCTGTGTGAACTTGTCTCAGCCGTGGTAGCCACTGTGACTTTTGAATTTACATATAAAGCAACGAGCAGGTGTGTCACCGATAATGGAATGAAGCGTTACAACAACTGTTACTCCGAGCGCTTATAAGTAGGCCCCATTCGTCAGAATGTCTTTGGTTTCTGTGACAAATTCACCCATATATAAATCTAAAGGCTCCGGGCGACCACGGTCGCAATAAAAGCCAGTCACAAACGGACAGCTAACAACTGGCTGAATAATACGACAGAGTATAGGCCAAATCTCAGTGTCTAGGTAATCAAAAAGAGGCGGCGCATCGACGTTAGCTTGCAAAGTTAAACGGTCACAGTCTCTAAGCTTGTGCTTTTTATGTACAATTCGTAGGCAGCTATGGAGTCCAACGTGCACGTACGATCCCTTGAGAGGCGTCTTCTTTGAGCACGTTCTTCGAGTGTTGCGCACAGTTTTCGAATCCAATTGGCAACTCAAGAACGAGTGGCTTCAATAATGTGATAAGTAGCTTCAGATCGGCGGCCGCCTGGTACTTCGCGTAAATGGAGTATAATCTCACCGCGTCAGGAATAGATGAGGCTGTTACCGTGCAATATTAACTGGTATTAACTATAACGACGGAATGACATGTTGCCCACAGAACTCCCATGAACCTTGCGAGTCGCATATTCTCTCAACAAATGGGACTGGACACATGTCCTTCACTACCTGGTCATCTTCAATTTAAAATAAACATAATGAACTAAAGGACTACCAGGTTTCTCTAATGGAATAATTTCATCCTCCAAGGCAGCAGGGATAGTAACGGAGGAAACACCGACAATGCTGATGCCAAGTCGTAGACGTTCCCGGAGTATTTGACGATATACAGCGGTACGACAATACAACCTTCGCCCGGACTTCATGGTGCATCAATATTTATTAATCAATCGGCTTCAGAGAGTACGAAGATAAAAAATCAAACACCTAAGTGAATAGTAGTCTTCAGGTCAGTCTTTAGCATGTCTTTACTGAATAATAAAAGTAGATTATATCACGCATACATTCAAAGTGACATTACTATCTAAGATTATCCGTAAAACATTACAAAAACAATATTGTGAAAGGCGACCAAGCCAGAAGTACGTGACAATTAACTGACCCAGAGCTATAGAACTAGCCTGGATGAACAAAATGTACACTTGAATGGCAACCATCTAGTCCGTAGTCAGATATATCCATTGCAGTGAAAACTGCCATTTTTAGGTTATTCATAATCATTAGTCAACCACTTAGTCCCAAGATAATGTGCTACTCAATGAAGTTTCTCATTTTTGGTCGGTCAGTGGAGTAGAAAACACAGGCCAACGCCTGACCTACTCTTGGCCAACTTAGCTGAGTCGGCCACGTGTTTGCTGGAGTAGGTCAGGGAATGATAGGTATTCCATTGAAACATACAACTTTCCGGAACTATGCTTTCGCAAGTATTGGTTTTGAAGTTCGATCGAAAGAGAGAATAGTCATTTCGACGTAAATCTCCGGTTTTGAATGGATCAGTAAGTATCAAAACCGAAATTTTAGGCAAACTACTTACAATTCACCAACCGCGATCAAACAGTATTAATGAGAAAGTAGAAATACATCCAGAAAGTGCTGAAAGTATTAGTTGAATGTTGACAAACTTTTCCATCATGTTCACGAAAACAACCCATTATATGCGTTGGCCCAAATTCACAAGTGTAGTGGACAAGTGGGTACGCGCTATACCCTCATCCACTAACAACTTAAAACGCCTTTCCTGAAGAGCAATCGGAACGTAGTCCCAACAGGCATTGAACTAGAGAAGGCAGTGGGGTTTGGAAACAAACCCTATATTTCCAGCAATATTTGGAAATATGATAAGTAGTTAATTCTCGCCTAGTCTGGGACCAACGCCAACAACCAAGAGGAAAAGGAAGAGAAGCACGAGATGGGCCACAGCCCACTCGGCGGCGCTCAAAAGCGCGCCAGGAGAGAAGTGCGTGGAACCTTCGAGTGCGTTAAACAACGCTCGAAAAGGTTCGGGTTAAACGACCTTGAAGAATAGAATAATAGATGAGTCGTTGGGAAAAGAGCAAGCATTCGCTGCGTGCAATTAGGTGCACGACTGAAGAAAGTGGCACTGAGTCTATATCAGGCCTCCTATTGCAGGCATACAAAGAATTATGCGTACAGAACGAACAAGCGGGAAAATACGGTTGCAGCCGGGATCCTTAGAGAAGCCACACGATCGCTGGTCACTACACAAGTTCTATAAATGAATTCATTGCTCAATTTTGCGGCCTTTCGGAAATATGGACGAAATGGAAATTTACGACCATATTTTAGTGGGTACGTGCACTAAATTAACGTTCCCTTAAAGATACGCAATAATACCAGACGCGAAATAAAAACACAGGTAATTGTGGAGACCGCAAATATATTATACGATAGTTACAGATGGTCTCGAACAGCGCTAAACGACACCGATGCGCGAAGTAGCTGGGGAGACTGAGGATCCGACCGTCGAGCGCGCGAGCAAGCCGGAATATAGTGTCTGGCGTCCTTGACGCGCATAGGCCGACAAGCATAC
>JTDE01003660.1:66126-76769 GCA_014338405.1 Paragonimus skrjabini miyazakii | reverse complement strand
CACTGGGGTACATAAGTTTAATAAACATTGGATCTCATAGAAATCTCTGGAGTTGTTAGAAGCTAGGCGGAAGGTTCCTCCGGGTAGTTCACATAATAAGTCTAGAAGAAACATCCGTAGGTAGCTAAAACGTAGTCTAAGGGCTGATCGTGAGGCTCGGTTATTGGAAAACGTTAAGGAAATGGAGATCGATTTTACCTCAGGGAACAGCGGCAAACTCTTTAAGTTGATCCGTGCTACTGGTCCCAGGCGACCGTCTGTCAGTGAAGCCATCAGCGAGGCAGATGGCACATTAATTTATAATAAGTCCAGAAGGTTGGAACGTTGGGCGGAACACTTTGAGGGTCAATTTAGCTGGCTTCCTGCTTCTACCGTGCTGCCACCACAAACTTCTGATGTAACGCCCTGGTTGGTAGATTTAGAACCACCCCCTGAGGCTGACGTTCGCAATTGCATCTCGGCTCTCAACCGTAATAAGGCTGCTAGTCCAGAGGATCTCGTGCCGGCACTTTTCAAAGAAGGTGGAGAGGTGTTAGTTGAGGCCTTGACCCAGCTGTTTCAACTTGTGTGGATGACAGCGAACATCCGTTCCTGCGGGGGTCACGCGATAATAGTTCCTATATTCAAGAAAGTTATCAGGAGATCTTGCGAAAATCATAGGGGAATTAATTTGACTCCAGTCATTTCTAGGGTTCTTGCATCCATCATACTTCGTCGACTCACTGCGGTGTGGGAGTTAAACATTAGAGAAGAACAGGCAGGGTTTCGTCCTGGCCGGGGATGTATAGATCATATTTTCACCTTTCGTCAAATTTTGGAGCAGCGCCATGTGTACCGACGGCCAACAAGTACCATATTTCTCGACTGTGAATGTGTGTTTAATTCAGTGGATCGATCTACACTTTTAGAGTCGCCCAAACGCAAAGGTATACTGAACAAGTTTGTGAACATACTTCAGCTCAGGTTATGATATACGGCAAACTGTCTGACAGTTTCAGCACCAAGAGCGGCGTACGTCAAGGCTGTCCACTTTTATTACTTGCTTAATTTTTTTATGAATTATATAATGGAAGACTGTATCCGGCAGTCACAAGATGCCAGTGTGGACCTCCTATCTGGTGAAAGTCTGATTGATCTTTATTTTGCTGACGAGAAGGTTTTACTGTTTGCCTCTTTCCAAGCAGCACGAACAACAGTAGAGGCTATTACGTGTTCTGCTAAATACTTCGGAATGCGCTTTGCGGTCTCAAAGTATAAAGTGCTTTGCAAGACTACTGTGATTACGTAAATGTAATGTTAAATAACCAAGCCGTGGAAGTTGTTGACCGGTTTGTGTACTTGTGAAGTTGCATAAGCATCGGTGGTAGTAGTGGGGATGTAGGTAATGAAATAAAAGCGCATATCTTTAAGGCTAAGCCAATGTTCGCTAATCTGGGGCATCTCTGGCAACAGAGAATTATCTCTGAGGCTTAAATGTTGCGTATATTCAGCGACAATGCGGGCTTTATTATTTTACGACGGCGAAACTTGGCCGTTCAAAGGAGAAGACGTGAACCGTCTTCAGGTGGTTGACGGCCGACGTGTGCGTTCAATCGCTCGCATTGGGTGGCACCAGTGAGTATGTAATGAGGAGGTTAGGAATCAGGTAGTTAGAAGTGATTATCAAACGAATTCTTTTGTTCACTCCTTAACTTTACACAGATTTATGTGGTTGGACCATGCACTAAGGATGACAGCTGGTGATTCTGTGGCCGACTGATGTAGGATACGAGGTGGATGGATAATGATCTGACGTAGAGAAATGAAATCGTTCACGAAGGGGTTAACCACTGTAGACCGGGTTTGTCCCCCAGGCTCGGGACCTCGCGATTCCCAGAATCGGTGGCTAGAGGCGTTGGGTTAGATGGCCACCAATTTGGTTGTGGCATAAATGTTGTCGCTGTTTGTCCGAGTTATCTGTGAAGTGAATGCATTTAATGATGCGTAGCAGTGGAAGCCGTATGGAAGCTGTCTTGCTGATGACGCCTTACTTTCACTTACAGCTTGGTTGTTTGTAAGTTGTAGTCACCTTGATTTTGAATGTAGAAGAGGCAACTTTCGTAGTTAAGTTTCATCTCTTGCCCTTTTTTCTCCCTGTCTCATGTACAGGGTGTTTTTTACTCCATGGTTGTGTGGCAGTCAAGTGTCAATGTGCATCACTAACGGATTGCTGTCTGTGATGATGATGATGGTGATTACATTTCTTAGTTTTTTTGGTCAGATTGGCAACACGGGTCTCTTAACTGTTGAGTTCCACGTTGCTTTCGGTCTTTTTTTGGCATAACAATTGCTACCGTCCTGGCAATTATGAATGCTTTGCTTTGCATTTCGCCACGTGGTCATATCCTCTGGGAATGCGGTCACGTTTCTAGTGTAATGTGGACCCCGTATTGTTCCTATTACAGATTTGCGGCGAGAATGCATCCCAACGAACTTATGATTAGACGTTCAACGCCGCTAGCGAAATTCTTTGAAACAGATCTGCTTACTGGTGACTTGATTATGGTGTGTTATCGAGTACTGTGTAAGCGATGGGTCCTAATTCGAAAGTGCCGCGTAATATATGAATATGGTAGTCAGGGTGCTCTTGTATGACAACGTTACCAATGAATAGTTCACCACCTCCACCCCACCACGAATATCGATCTGCTGATGTTTTCTGCTCGTGTGTGGTGGTAGCTACCCTACCTTCATATCCATTCACGCAGTCTTTGTATATGTTCACCCGTACTTTTGAAATGGTTGTCCGATATCAACCGAAAAATGCTTGTTCTGCACAGAAACAAAGTCCCATTTGTTGGTATATTGAGCGTTAACTTACTCATCACTTTGTGTTTACGAATTGTGCTTTCTGATCAACTTTGTTGTGGACCACCTCCTGGAATACGCTTCCGTTTGGCTTGAAACTGACTGACGTGTAGTATGTAGACGACAGTATTTCGTTTAGCCCCTTTGGTGAAGACACGAAGTCTGTGCTGCACAGGGTGAGTTATCGAGATGAACTATGTTAAATGCGCACCGCACAATCCATCGACTTACGACTTGTAAAGTACAGTCTGTTTGGAACTGTGGATCGTTTTACTTAGTTGGATATCGTCATCCTGTCTGCGGTATTGATTTTGCTAGCGTGCACGTGGTTGTCGTTACAAGGAAGAATATATAATGCTTTCTTATAATCTGTTTCACTTTATGGCTCGGAAACGTGACCTGTTCGCAACGAACACATCAACAAACTCGTCCTATTTGATCGTCGTTATTTTCACCACTTGCCGTACATCTGTTAGAATGACTGTGTGAGGGACACAGCGGTTTACCACTGCGTATTTAGTAAAATCCGGAATGCGCGATCAATTGATTGTATCATTTAGTTGCGCAGGTACGGTGGTTAGCTCGCGTGTTGGACACGTCAGCTGAGCGTTTGCTTAATCAGGCTTTTGTCGAGACTACTAACAGTTTGTCCAGACTACAAAATCGTCAAGCAACAATGTGGTCGCTAAACATGGATGTCAAGACTGTTTCGTCGAATAAATTATGCGGGTGTTTTTCTTGCTACGCCGGGAATTTTTTTGATCATCCAATCCAAGCGTAACAGCCAGGGGGTTGTTCACTACCACATTGTTGCTTCTATTTGGTCCGACCGTATACAGTCTTTTATATCGTTCCTTCTTTGATATATTTCTAAATTACTATCCATCTGTATTGCAGCTGCTCGCTCCATTTGACCGTTTCTTCAGTAAGTGAACGTCATTTTCATCTGAAATTTCTCACTCACTCACTGTGGCGTACTACGGGCAACAACAGATAAGCTCAGTCTGGTTATCCGGACTTTCATTAAAAGCGCAAATTAGGAACTGTTGACGAAACCACGATTTCATTTAAAAACCCGAACATTTATTTCCACTGAGCTTAGGCATTCGTTTGGGCTCAGACCCTCGATCAAAATCTGTTTTTTTTTTTACTCCATTTCTGCTTATGGTGTTAGCTGGACAGAAAATGCATAGATAAAGAGTTGCGGTTACCGTTTCTGCTTGCCAACTCTCTATTCCGCAAGTTCAAAACACTACGCGTTGACGCATACGTGATTACCGGCGTGTTGACATGGAAAGAGGGGACTACTTATAATCAGGCGAGCACATGTAGCTGCGCGCCGAAACGAGACAAGGACCGTTCTATAATACTTCCATAATTTGATGTAAGGTTGGTGCTAACTAGGTCCGCCCCTCGAGACACATGTATTCTGTTGTACTTTTCAGCCTTGGTCTCGGCTTTAAATCAGGTTTTGCAGGAGAAAATTTGAATTAGAAACCTGTAGCAAAAGTGCGGATGGGGTATTTGCAACATCTTTCGGAGCACAATTTTTTAAAGGTATCCATTCAGAAGTAGATATATTTCGACGGGTAAGACACTTTTATTAAGGAGGTATTTGGAGTGCATTTTCTGCACAGCATAACACATTTGAGGTTAAATATTTTCACACCCATGAACAATGGTACTGATCAGCAGTTCTTTCTCATTGTCTTTGTTGATGACGAAACTAACTCTCATGGTGAAGTTGAAATGAGAGTCGTACCTATCCTCAGTGCCGTGCGAAACACATGCGACTAGATCTCTATGAACTGTCGTTTATGTGCCGTCAAACATAACTTCTTTCAAAGTCGATCTACACAGACCAGGTAGACGTTGTTCCTCTGTGGTAACTGCAGATGCTTAGCAACTGGTGGCTCTGGTGTTGACAAAATTGTTTTCCAGGGTATCTTCATGATCTTCTGAAGTATAAACTCGCAACTTATTCACTATGGTATGATTGATCTTATCACCCGTCAGATTCTATACTTTTCTCCAGTTTTACTCTGTTAATATTAATAAGTTTCTCGAAATCATCCGATTTGTTTTTTTTTGTAATCAGTAGCTATGCACGTCTTGCCAGAATCCGATTTGTCGTCTCAGCCGAGTCTTGAAAAATCCTTGCTCGCCTCACAAGATGATAGTTTAATCATTGCTCGTGACGAAGAGGTCTATCAGGACTATTTGCAACGTCCTCTGCCATTGCTTGACAAGCAACACGAGCGCGAACGGTTCCATGCTGCCAAATATGCACACTCAGAAGCCTTCAGGAAGCGCACTAAAATGCTGGAGCAAGAGCTGATCGAAGCGGAAGCACGGTTGTCTGAAGAGGATTGGCTGACAAAACCGGAACTTACACAAGAGGCTGAAAATAGATTGCATCAGGTATGCTTGGATGGTTTTGGTGCAGTCGTTCTATATATGTTTCTGAAACAGAGTTCGTTTGCTCGCCGTTTTGTTATACCAAGGGTTGATGTCATGGTTAACAGACCACTGTCATAGTAGTCCTCTGCCAACACTGACAGAGGGTCTATCCAGCATTCTCCGTCGTTCTTCCTGTTTATTTTTGACCTGTCGAGTATTGGCGCCTCACTCATACTGATTTCAGATGACTTCACAAAACTGGGCTAGTATTATATTATCAAGAAGATGTAGACACTTCAGCACGACCTCAACTGCCGATGACTATCATTTGTTTTTCAGGTGTATAGGTGTAAAGCCAGTCAGCTGTGTCCCCAAAATTCTGGTGTCTCGTTGCTTATACCAAGTTACCTATCTCCCTGTGCGAACAAATCGTGGAATTCTGTTTACTGGCAAGTTGAATCTGTGTACAAACTATGCGATCATGACGGAAGTCGTATCAATGGCACCAAACCCATTATGAAGAATGTGTGTGACCTACCATTCACAAGCGTGGGACTATAAACAAGACCGGTTTTGTTAGAGCGCTTCCCAGTAAATGCGAAAGGAACTATATTGGAGCGTAAGTTATCTTATACAAGGACATCTCGTCGCATCTGATCAGTCACTACAGAAGAAACGGTACAAGCTGTTTATATCAACCAGACTCCCCAACAAGAGACTGGTAAATCAGTGACATGTTGGACATAGTGACAGTAGGTAGTGACATAGAAGTCTGCAGAAATATAGGTCGAAAGTTGGCTGATGAAGCTCTGCGGTCAGAACGACGTGGAGAATGAACGTCAAACTGCCATTAGTCACTGTGAAGTTGCATACTGTTACAAGGTGAAAATGTAAACAAGTGTAATATGGACTAAAAGCTAACAGCAAAATAAAATAGCAATTACCAAGGTAAAGCGAGTGAAATGATCATTTGTTTTTGCACACCAAGGCCAAAGTTCGTCAGACGTATTGCTACAGCTCCTAAAAATGTCAAGAGTACGGTGATTTTGGATGACATTGTTCAGGAGCTTATAGTTGTATCCATTTTATATCCAGTTTTTGTTAGATGTCTGTTGAAAGCACTGCTCGAGTTTCCACTTGTTTACTCAGTAGACAGTTGTGTGGTGCGCTGATTGCATGGACACAGCCAGTGTACCTGCTTTTGCACGCGAGGCTACAAATAACGTCGAAATTGGCGACGGAGGTTGTGGGGTCCTCCATGGATGACGATAGAATCTACGTCGTCGCTTTACTAAGCACGAGTTTTGCTGCACTGTACGTTCGCTTGGCGGCTTATGCAAATCTGCGTCGACATTGTTATCCCCTCGGAAAGGCAAACTGATTAAATAAATGTTTACTTGGCTTGTTTATGATATCAGATTCGAGGTCAATCGGCTGGGCATATTCATAAATAAAATACCTAGAGTAACCGTTATCTGATTACGTCACACGCAAGACCTGCACGCCTTGTTTTAACTTACCAAATTTAACAATTTGCCGCGTTCTGCTGGATAGTGTACATACAAGTCTGTGTTTGTAGGACATGTGTGCGAACTATCTAAAATGTTAGGTACTGACTCCACCAAGTGTTTTTGTGGTGTGTTCGTAAATGACGACACCCAGAATTACCATTTTTTCGTCGATCTCAATTTCGGAAACAGATCTAATATTTCTGTCTAAAGAATTCAATTTAGCACATAGTCGATGTATCTCATCTTTGAATACAGCAGTAAACCCGTGATTATTGAGAATTCCGTGTCACCACCAACCCTCACATCAAGGATAGTATCATGCCACTATGCCCAACACGTCACTCATTTTATACCATCAAACGTACTATCTTTGCATACTGTTGTGTTCGCCTGTTTTAAATGAATTGTGCCATTTCCTCCGTATTAACTGATTAGAAGCGAGCGAAATTTTCCTGTTCGAGACATCTACCTCCTACTGCTTTCAGATTGTTTCATGGTATTTTGGTTTCTAAGTACCCAATGAACACATTACATTGGCTTCTTTGACAAAACCCATCATACAACACGTTGCCCGGCATGTCAGTAACAATGATACCGACAGCCGGTCAGTTGTTTGCGTGTTTGAACCGTAGTTCTGGTTGTTTGATGCTGTCGCATGGTGTCTAACATCTTGTGGTGTAACGACTAAAAGCCTAACGCCAACTTCATGACCTCCTCCCGTTAAATAAATATGGACTCTGTAAGGACCATTCTGCTGAACTAGTCACGGGTGCTCAAGCAGGTTGACTTTTTTGTAGCTCACCGGTTGCATGTGGCCCCTTTGAAGAGCTGATGATCATGCTCCGTCTTCATTACCCGTCTCCTCGCAAGATTCTTAACCTGCTCTCACCTGTCATCAGCTTTATGTATCTGTCAGAATGTTGTAGTGCTCAGTGCTAATGTGTTTATACATTAGTCACTTTGTCTACCTTCCACATTTCTTTTTAAATTACGCATACATCGTTTTTCGACCAAAACAGAAACACAATATATTTTCCACTCCGCTGTGAACATTCGATTTTATTAATCTAACTCACTGAAACACTGACGTAATGGTTGTGTGTGCGCTCTGCTCACACACAGATTTCCAATCGCTTCATACGTTTCCGATTAGTGGTGTCTATCTGTAATACTCGGAATTAGGGACTTTGAATAGCCCTAGAAATCGTACTAGAATTGAAACCTCCCACGCAAGTAATAAGCAGAAGACCTCGTATTGGTTGCAGTAAGCAGTTTATATTCGTGAGACAAGAAGCCGAATTTATGGATGTACAACAGTATTAAAGAAATCATAGTCACTCATTGGCTGATCATATTGAAACATACTAAGTCACAAACTGAATGTTAATTGGTGCAATACGGAACACAGAAATAAGTGAATAACAGAAGGCGTAACATTGAGACTGTTCGTCCAATTCTGATGTAGTATCTTCAGCGCGACGTTTGGATTGGTCTCTTGTTAGAACTCCTATTGTGTCGGGGTTTGGATAAGCGGTGAATCGAGTAGATTTTCATCACACTATCACTAGTCCTGTGGGTTCCACATTTAGCTGAAAATTGTTTAGTTTTAGTAATTCGAGGTTTTCAGTGTAACTAAAGCACGGTCATGTTCATTTCATGGTTGAAATGGGAATGGTTATCAAAACAACGAGCCGTTCTAGTGAAAATCATACGTTCATTTGTGTTAAACGCTGAAGCTTATCGTTCATCAAGTATGTCTTTTCGTTGAGTATTTGCTTCGTTTTGTTCAGTGGATACTGTCCTGATGTTCGCGATGATCATTCCGCCTTTTCTTATGTGTTACTTTTTGTTCTGTGCTGGGCCTGATTGTGTTAATCTTTCTCCCTATGTCACATAATAGTCTTCATCTGCCAAACAGTTGGTCGCCTGAACTACCAGAGGAGTAGCGGGCAGCTGTTTTAACCCTGTTAGGTCTCAGTGTATTCCTCTTGTACTCCCTTGCGCAGAAGGCAGCTCCAGAGAACTGAATCGAGAGCAGCCTTTAGGTGCAAAAAGACCAAGACAGTCGACTGTCTGTAACAGTGCCGATGTTCCAAGATCCGTCGCAAGGTAAAAATATGATCAACGCAACCTCGACCGGATCGGAATCCTGCCTGTTCTTCGCGTATCCGACTTTCTCTGGGCTTAGTGAGAAGACGTAAAATGAGACCAGTGGGTAACTTGGACGCAACAGACACCAACCTGATGCCCCTGTGGTTGTCACATAGACTTCGGGCTCCCTTTTTGAAAACGGGAATGACTGTTGATAGGCACCAATCACGAGGCATCTCTTCAGTCTTCCAGATCGTCTGGAGGAGTCTCGTCATTTCTGATATCAACCTCTCGCCACCATCCTTGAAAATAGAAGGGGGGAAGGTCTAGACCAAGAACCTTATTACGCTTCAATAATTTGAAGGAGGAGGTCTGGACCAGGAGCCTTATTACGCTTTAATGATTTAAGCTCCAGGACCACTCCTGCTTCCGACGGAGGACCGTCTGGAGTGCAATGATTGACCATTCGGGTACCGTCGTCCACATGATCTGGTTGAAGCCAGCTGAACTGTTCTTCAAAATGTTCAGCCCACCTGTCAAGTCGGCGCGATTGACTGGTAATAACTGAACCATCTTTTTCACATATGGTCTCACTTACACCGACTCGACGGCCAGTACAACCACGGATCAGGAAAAAAAGCTTTCTGCTATTCCCAGATAAAAAGGCTTCTTCCATCTCTTTTGATTGTTTGATTAAGTATTGCCCACGGTCTTTGCGCAAGCTTTTAATCAGCTTGCGTTTAAGTTCTCGACAGTCGTCATCATATTCAGAACCAGGTGGGATCGAGCGACGCTTGTTCATGAAGTTTATCGACGTGACGAAAATCCAGTTATGTCGCAACTGAACAGCCCCTTCGGAGCATGCCTGTTCACAGCATGCTTTTATAGCTTCGGCGATTTGTTCCCAGTGTTCGTTAGGACCCTTCATCTGACTCGAACTGGGTAACATCTTTACAAACGCCTTTTGGTAAGCGTTCTTTACATCCTCATCGCTCGAGTGCCAGTTAAGCACTTTGTATTTACGAGCGTATGTCTTCTGGGCAAATGACAAAGCAAAACGGGCACGCACAACAGCATGGTCCGAGTGCAGGTGGTTGCTGCAAAAGGCATGAAAGTCCTTAACAGGGTGGCGCCACCTGTAACTAACTGCTACATGATCCAACTGTGTCCACGGTTGGGTGGCACATGGAGGTCTCCAGGTAACACAGTGCTTTTTTCTGTGTTGGAATGCCGTACTCGAAATATACAGACCGTGGGATGCGCACAGCTGTAGCAATCTTTCGCCATTTTCAATGCGTTGTGTCCGGACATCAAGCATACCTCTTAGCCGCTTCTCATCCGAAGAAAGACGACCAAGTTGCGCATCGAAATCGCCCGCTAGTATGATGATGTCTGAGTGTTTAGTTTGCCTCAGAAGGTCAACGAGGGCGTCACAGAACGCATCCTTAGTAGCATGCGAACAGCAGTCCGTCGGAGCGTACTCCGATATAATGAATACACAACGTCTTTCTGATGTGCGTCGACATACTTTTACCGGTAGACTGAGTCTGACAGCGCACAAGCGACTATTCACTGGGATCCAATCGAGCAAGCATTGCTCTGCTGTGGAATTCAGTGCGATTCCCACTCCAGCTTGACCTCGAGATTCAGCTTCAGCGTCACCAGAAACCCTGAGATAGAGGTGCTTGGATCGACAGTTATCTAGAGGTGAGCTCAAGTGGATAATGGTGGTAGAATCGTAGACTCGCGTCTCCGACACACAGCACACATCAAGTTCCAGACTTGAGAGAGTAC
>JTDE01003660.1:38181-57718 GCA_014338405.1 Paragonimus skrjabini miyazakii | reverse complement strand
TCCTTTCCTCGTAATTGATGTTCAGCCTATGATCCACAGATCTTGTGGTTTCATTCCAGTGATGTTGTGACAAAGTTAAGCGTCTTTTCAGGTTACTTTGTTGTCGAGGCGTGGTTGTGTTATGACATCAGTGAATCTTCCCGCCACTATGTTGACCATCACTTGTTATTCGGTTCTCGGTCTTACATATTCTGATTGCTGTTTTCCATGTGGTTTGTCGAATATTCAGAGGTTTATCAGACTTTGCCTGTGACAGCTAAATTTCAGATGTGACAGACTCTCTCAGTTTGTTATTATTGATGCGTTTGCGTGTGTGTGTTATCATTCTTCAGTTGATGTGATACAATTAGTAGTACTTTTCTACTGAAAGAAAGGTGGAAAATAATTACGGTGTTTCGCTTCTGTGTGCATCTCTCCGGACGCGCACATGCATTCCGATTCGTATTTTGTTCCTTTCTGATCGATTGCTGGCCGGTGCGTTGTGTACGCGTATGTTTTCTCGTCCCGATTCACCACTGCGTTTTCTCTGTGGTTCACTCTCTCTGAACGCACGCGCGTATTTGTGCTTTCTGTGTTCACTATAAGTGTGTGCACTGATTTGGTCGCCGTGTTGCTCTCTCAACGTCCAGTGCACGCTGCGGAGTTTGTTTACAGTAGCATGAGATCAACTAGGTTGTCAAATTTTCTGCTGTGAATTTTGGAATTTGCACGCCCCTTTGTTTTTCGTGTGACTTATGGTGGTTTATAACAGAGGATATAGGCATTTTCAGGTTTGTTTCCCATGGCCTCGTACCGAATTTGAACGATATAAACGTTACCACCTAACCTTTCGAATAAATCCATGTTTGGTGGCAATGGGCTATTCATCTTCAAACCTGCCCACTTATGTAACGGCGGGGTTAACTGAAACTTTTTCATTTGGCTGTAAACACTCCCATAATGTACGACTCATACATGACTTCCTATGTCGCGCTTTAAATCATTGTATTACTATCGTTTCGTTTGACTAACGTCTGTGTGAGTGATGTTCAGTTTTGCGCCCCGATCATTGTATTTATATAGCCGGATCAACTGATGAGGATACACGACCCTTTTCCTCTCATATGTAAACACCATGTGTCTTCACGCTCATCCACATTGCTCCGTTACTTGCCATTTCATTCTCATAAACGTGTTTATTTCTCCGTAGTTCCAGAAGTCTGGGTGCACGATAACGTGAATTCCACAGGCTGATTGACTATATCCCCATCCTTTGTGCGTTTTCACCTGTTATTGTATCCAAACTCTAAAGTTTCGGTGAATAATGGATTGCTTGAAACTGCTTTTCAAATTGTACTCACCACATTTTGGACTACTGAGGCGCTATACTACACAGTCAGTATACTTTAAGTTTGTGAGTCATCCACGTGACATGATAAATAATGCAGTGTAGCATACCGGATCATGTGTGAGATAGTTGATGCCAAACAGGGGATTGGATCTGATACCGTTCGGTTCGTTTTCAGTGTGCGGTCAGCGCTGATCTAACACAGTCCGACGCATAACGCAGGATCCCACTATCCATTTCGGCGTTTTTGTTGGTTATCAGGTAGGCCTATTCGGTAAGTTCGCTTCATCATCACCAACTGTACCTCATTAGCTGACATCGATTTATAACTGCTATAAAAGAACGAGAGCGGAGAGATTAGGCTTAATTTAAATATTAAAAAAGAGGAAAGACTGAAACTTACTTCCCTAAAACCTTCATGTCCGAGCTTAAGAAGCCCTCAATCGGTGTACATCTTACAGACAACCAACTAGATTGGAAGTACGTGTATGGCGGCCTTCTTGCAGCCGTCGACCCCCCTCTCTGTTTCATTGGCACAACGCAGTCAAACGACGAAGACATTCACACTACAGAACCTGATTCATTGTAACCCTCTAATGTTTTTAACCGGAAGTCTCGTTTCTGATTTTCTATTGGCCGCTTCCATTTTCCTTTGGCTTTTTGTCTGTCGGTTGCTTCTGTTTTATAATATGCTGCTTCGTTTGTGAGTAGTATAGCACGAAAAGTACACTCAGGAACTAAATGGCAGATTTCAATGCCAAGACAAGGAAGAGCCAGAAGGGATTATTGGTACTCCCCTTTTATTAATTACGTGTCTGGGAACAAACAATTCAAAGTGGTGAAACAGGCACGAGTAATAAAACTGATGGGTTTGAAAAAAGTTCGATAAACGTGCAACGACATGGAAATTTTCCCGTCATTGTTTGCTGTACACGATTCTGGTATTTCCCCACAGTTTATTTTGTGGTTTACTTTCTTTTGAAAACTCGGTAAACAGATCAAACAGAACGGTTTTCTTTTTTACAGTTTTAGCATGTAACCACATAGTCCAGAGTATCTAGCTAGCTGCACATCTTGTTTTGGACGCCATCGGAGAAGTCAGATTGATCTCAGCGAAGCTGAATCTGGTTTCAATTTTTTCATGACCTTCGCCAACTTGTGGACTGCTATGTACTATTTTCTTCCAACGACATCCTGAGAAAGTTAACAAAGCGTGACACGTTCATTGCTGAGAAAACATACATAGAACGTGATCGTAGCATCTCAACTGATAAGATGAAGTGACTTTTCCTTTATTTGCCAAAGCACGTCGTCTAACCTCACCTTTACTCATGTGATGCTTTCACCATAGACTTGAAGTGTTCCGCAGGTAATCGTTATTAAAACTATCATACAAGCATCATCGACACTGAGCGACCGTGTTTCACACCGGTTGGCTGTATGACCTACATGGCAGCGTTGTATATAGTACCCTTTGTTACACTGGTAACGAAGGTGTTAATGGGATTTTAACGATACCTACGGAAATCTTTGCTTGAATGCAATGGCCACTTGTAATGCGTCTGCTATAGTAAATAAAACTCGACTACTTCCAGACTGTTACTGTCTAGGTTGAATTCAGACTGACTCTCGAAGAAGTACGTGGCACTGATAAATCGACTATATCGTGGTCGTTGGACATGGCGTTTCGTAAGTGCATGCCTCCTTCGTTTCCACGTAACTAATTCTAACTGTGTTCAATCTGTTAGCCGATTATTTCGCACTCAGCCACAATATAACGATAACTGATGTCATTTGACAGGAGAACGCTAAATTGATCATCGTAACAGCCATGAATCTGATCCGAAGGTATTGTGGTTTGAGGCGCTGTTTACCTCAACAGTGATATGAAATATCTTGGAAGAAGAAGTGTTACTGAAAGAGCCATATAATAATAATAATAATAATAATAATAATAATAATAGTTGGGTAAAGCCTCGTAGTGATCAAGCAATAATGTGGTCACGAAATGTGGAGGACCTCATTGCTCCATAGAGCAAAGTGGGTAGATGTCGGCTATTTGGCTGGGGTCCTCGTGATAATTCGGGTCGCTGGTTAGAAACGCTATCGAAGATGACGGTGTGCCTCAGTGAGTGGCGTACCTGCACTCATACCGTTTCTATTTCCTTTACTAAAGTCAAAGGGTTTCCTGGTGTTGTTTGCATACGGCAGGATAGATAGTTACCAGTTAGCGGAAGTTCGTTGACCATAATACAGTCGCAGACATCCACCGACAATGTTTTTCTTATTTGCTAACAAAACACTACATTCCAGGGTGTGAAGCACTTCGACCATTTGGACGTCGATTGCTGTTGAACTCATAGAGTACTGGATTGATAACGCCTCATAATTTGCGTTCCCTTTCGTGGGCTCTGTTTTGAATGCAAATGGTGAGCAGCGTTTATCTAACTAGCCGTATGCTTTAGCATCGTCAGAAGTTGTTATAAGAACACTTTCAAAGCATGCTCGAGGCATATGTACCTTTTTCTGCCCATCTTACTACGCTTTCACTATATTCATCCTGCTGCGTCACAGAATGATTACATGTCGTACATTAGTGCACTTTAGTATTAATGCCTCGTTAATGAATTCATTAACAGTTTTGTGTGTGGGCTGAGATACTGAATGTTTGAATATAGACAGAGCTATCTTTAGTAGTTAGGTCCCTTCCCTTCTTTTTTCTTTTCCTGTATATCATTTGCTTATTTTCATGGTTGTGTGCCAGCTAAGCATCAATGAGAACCACTCATGTTTTGCTGTCACTGATAATGATGATGATGATGATGGCTCAATCCATTTGACCAACAAACTCAGTTTTTTAATCACCGTTTCCTGTTTTCTCAAGACAACTCAACTTAAGATTGCGTTCGAGCGTCTGTTGAATGTAACCGAACATCTTCGGTATCGGCTGGTCAAACGTTTTGAAAGATTGCGCTCGGATTATCCGTTGGAGTCTGTTCGCGAGTTGGATGATGTGGTCAATCGCCTGTCACATTTGGATCCACTTCTCCGGGCCAATCTGGACAAACTGAACGCGGTGAGCATTAACTGAGATTCTTGTAGGGTTTAAGTGCACGATATATGTTCATGTTTACAGCCATCGCTGATAGCATTCCTCCTTCTCGAGCGATAGCTAAAGTTCACATTGAAGCCTGGTTGTCTCATCGATTGATCGGTATGTGGTTGGATAATCTTTCAACTTTTTCTGGGTCTCTTTTCTGTTAGGTTGAGACAGCCAGATTGTTTAGTCGGGCGTGTATTTGGAGTTCAAACGATTCATCGCTGGTCGATTCTGTTTTCGTAGGGCACATATGGAGGGAGAATAGTTTTGGTTTCAGGTAAGAAATAGTTGTACTTGAATTTTCACTTAAAGCGGATGGACAGCGCCCACCTCGGATTGTCAGTTTACACTGGCCGAGGCTTCATTTGGCTCGAAATGATTTGGAATGTTTCATGATTCTCATTCTCAACCTGACACCTCACGACCTGTTTCTCCCTTGTTTTGATTTTTCAGTTAGAGATAGTGTGAATGAGTGATCGGATCGGTAATTTTTTGCGCTACAGGCCGAGATTATTGTTTCTGGGGCGTCAGTTTGAATATGATCATCATTTTGGGCTTATTCGGCCGTGGTCGGTGCAAACTGACAATTCTAGGTGAACTCTATTCATACACATAGGGTGCAAAACAAGTTACAACTCAATTACGTCTAAATTTCCTTGTCAAAAGCAATGCTCATAGTGGGATGGATGATCAATTTGAAGGCTCGAGTATTTCAACACTCAGTGGTATGCGTCGAATCAAATTTTGCGGTTTGAAGATCTACTACGAGTCGATTGCGGACAATACGGGCGAGCAGACCAACCATCGCGCAACGAAATCGGACGAACGGACAAGGAGTGGGAGGCAAACAACTCACAACAGAAGGCGTCAATCACACAAACAAACCAGGCAGAAATGCACACGATCTGTAAGTGAAAACCGCCACCAACTTTGTAACTGGTCCATTTGGTCCAGTGGAACTTTACCCTGTGGAGTTGGACGTTACTGAGAAATGAAACTGCCGGTTACTTGCAAATTCTGGTTGAACTATCAATTTGTTATCGGCTCCAGGCATTTTCCAGCTGTTGTGAGCATCACACACGCACTAATTTCATTTTAGCGGCGCCTAATTTTCCGGAGTCCGTTATAATTAATCGATTAGCCACGGTTCTAGAAGCAAATACTTAATAGAGATGAACGGAGTTTCGTTCCGAATAAGGATAGTGGGACTAAATGATATGCTTTGTCGTATTCTAGAGCAACCGTATGTGCAACACTTGTCAACAATTTCCGTTTTCTTGTACTGCAAAATTTGGACTCCAATGAAACATACTTTCGGAGTTACTGGATGTATGAACTTACCGAGTGAGTACGTGCATTTACTATGGACAATATTTTTGCATACTTCAACTCAAGTCGATATCTGCTGGCAGTAATCTGATGTGTTTTGCTTAAGTTGAAATTTTTCTTTTCCTCTTTTTTTTAACGGTCCAAATAATGACTTCCTTCATAATAGAGGGCGAATTTAACTAAAGAGTACGACCTCGGTATTCAACTATTTCCACTCAAATCTAATCACAATATACAATTCCGAAGCAATGTTTTTTCACTGCTATTATTATCATTGAACCAGTTGGAAACGAGAAAGGTTAGTTCATAAAAAGTTATACATTTATATTTACTAATCTTCCGTTTTTTGGTACTTGTCAAGATCAACGGCTGCTTGAACTACAATACCTACAAGTACAGCTGAAAGCTAAAATATTAACTTTGTTCTGTTTTTGGCAAATATACAATCCCGTTTACAGTTGACCGGTGTAAGATGAAGCAGCTGGTCTGTCGAGTGCTTATGGGTCAAAGTACCGTACCGTTAATGGATGGCTAGAATTGTTTCTTATATGTAATTGTTTGTTCTTTGAAATGATGTGCAATCTGTTTAGTTTGACAATAGTACATCGCCTACTTTGACATCTATGTAGGGTCTCGTTTAGACACCACTTTGTGTTACTCCATGAACTTTGACGACTTTCATTATCACGAGTCTGATTGCACTGATACGCAACTCACGCTGTCAGGTATGAAATAATTCTTCTGCTTCGTCAAGTGCGATTGCCGGGTAGCACAAATATCTTATACCATTACTCCGATCTATATTTCCGCAACGTGGCACCACTTGTCGTATGTGGGGTGGGGTCCATCAAGTCAACCTCCTTCCGCGGCATAAACGACCGGGAAGTATCAGAAGTTATCGTTCTCCCGACAGTGACATTATTCATCCAACACAACTTCCTCCAACTATTTTACCCCTCAATACATCGGTAAAAGTCTGGCGACACAAGTTAATATGACGTTGTGTATTGATTATATCGACGCACGCTCCAACGGACAGCTGTTCGAATGCTACCAAGGATGCGTTGTATGATGCCCTCGTTGACCTTCTGAGGCAAACTAAACACTCAGACATCATCATACTAGCGAGCGATTTCGATGCGCAACTTGGTCGTCTTTCTTCGGATGAGAAGCGGCTGGGAGGTATGTTTGGTGTCCGGACACAACGCATTGAAAATGGCGAAAGATTGCTGCAGCTGTGCGCATCCCACGGTCTCTATATTTCGCGCACCACATTCCAACACAGAAAAAAGCACTGTGTTACTTGGAGACCTCCGTGTGGTTCTCAGGCGTGGACACAGTTGGATCATATAGCAGTTAGTTACAGGTGGCACCATCCTGCTAAGGACTCTCGTGCCTTTTGGAACAACCACCTGGACCCGGATCATGCTGTTGTGCGTGCCCCTTTTGTTTTGTCATTTGCCCAGAGAACACACGCTCGTGAATGCAAAGTACTTACCTGGCATTCGAACAGTGAGAGTATGAAAAGCGCTTACCGGGAGGTGTTGGTGAAGAAGTTGCCCAGTTCAAGTCAGATGAAGGGTCCTAACGAACACTGGGAGGAAACCACCGAAGCTATGAAAGCATGCTGTGAACAGGCATGTTCCGAAGGAGCTGTTCAGTTGTGACATAACTGGATTTTCGTCACGTCGATAAACTTCATGAACAAGCGTCGCTCTATTCCACCTGGTTCTGAATACAATGACGACCGTCGATCATTTAAACGCGAATTGACTATAAGCTTGCGCAAAGACTGTGAGTACTACTTGGTTGAACACTCGAAAGAGATGGAAGAAGCCTTTTTATCTGGGAATAGCAGAAGGCTTTTTACCCTGATCCGTGGTTGTACTGGCCGTCGAGTCAGTGTAAGTGAGACGATATGTGAAAAAGATGGTTCACTTATCACCAGTCAATCGCGCTGACTTGACAGGTGGGCTGAACATTTTAAAGAATAGTTCAGTTGGCCTGAACCAGATCATGTGGACGACGGGACCCGGTTGACCAGTTATTCCGTTCCAGATGGTCCTCCGTCGGAAGCAGAAGTGGCTCTGGAGCTAAAATTATTGAAGCATAATAAGGTTCTTGGTCTAGACCTCCCCCCTTCTCTTTTCAAGGATGGTGGCGAGAGGTTGATATCAGAACCGACAAAACTCCTCCAAACGATTTGGGAGACTGAAGAGGTACCTCGTGATTGGTGCTTATCAACAGTCATTCCCGTCTTCACAAAGGGGGTCCGAAGTCTATGTGACAGCCACAGGCATCGGTTTAGTGTCTGTTGCGTCCAAGTTGTTCACTGACTTCATTTTACGTCTTCTCACTAAGCCCAGAGAGAGTCGGATACGCGAAGAACAGGCAGGATTCCGATCCGGTCGAGGTTGTGTTGATCATATTTTTACCTTGCGACGGTTCTTGGAACATTGGCACTGTTACAGACAGTCGACTGTCTTGGTCTTTTTGCACCTAAAGGCTGCTCTCGATTCAGTTCTCTGGAGCTGCCTTCTCCGCAGGGGAGTGCAAGAGGAATACCTGAATCTGTTGAGATCACTGTATGCCCCCTCTGCAAGCAGGGTGAGAATTTTCGGCCAGATGTCTCGGGCGTTCATCACTTCTAGTAATGTTCATCGGGGGTGTCCGGTTTCTCTCTTCCTGTTCAGTTTTGTCACGGACGACATTCTGGAGAGTGTGCTTGAAGAATTCAGTGAGGTTGGTGTTGACGTTCTTCCTAGCGCTAGATTGCTCGATCTCGAGTGCGCGGACGACATTATCTTATTTAGCCTCTCTGCCGAAGCTATGCAAACCGTGTTGAACAAGATGAGTGACCGAGCTGGTTAGTATAGAATACGCTTCGCTTCTTCAACGTGCAGGATGTTGCTTCAGGACTGGGGCATTTCCACTCCTACTTTCTTCATTGCAGGTAATCTGCTTGAGACTGTAGACAGTTTCACATACTTGGGTAGCACTATCTCATCAGGTTGTAATATTGCTTATGAGATATCAGCGAGAATAGCAAAGACACGAGTTGCCTTCGCCAAACTGCGTCATCTGTGGCGTCGAAAAGACGTCCGGTTGTCGCTGAAAGGAAGAGTATATAATGCATGTGTGTGTTCCATTTTGCTTTATGGTTCGGAAACGTGGCCTGTTTGCAAGGAAGATATCAACAGACTTGCTGTATTTGACTGTCGTTGTCTCCGCCAGTTGGCCCATATTAAGTGGACTGATCGCGTGGGCAATGTGGCTGTTCGCCGGCGCGTATTCCGGAACGCTCGGGATGCGCGATCAATTGGTCACTTAATCACGATACACAGCTTGCGATGGTTGGGTCACGTACTCCGTATGTCATCTAATCGTTTACCGTACCGGGCATTATATGCTGAGGCCATCAACAGTTGGGTGAAACCGCGCGGTGGTCAACTAACTACGTGGTCACAAAATATGAAGACCTTGACTGCTCCATTGAGCAAAGTGGGTAAGTGTCGCCTGCCTGGATGGGGTCCTTGTGATCACTCAAATCGCTGGTTAGAGACGCTATCCGAGATGGCGATGTGTCGCAGTCAATGGCGTACCTGTATCCATAGCCTTTCTAGTTCTTCTGCTTAGTCTTCTTTTAATAGTGTTCAACCTTCTTAGTAACGTTTTCTTCTAGGATATTCCGCGTCACTGTTGAGGTGAACGGCGGCCCGAGCCACAGTACCTTTTGATCAGGCTCATGGCTGCTGTGATGATGATGTCCTATGTGTGGTTAATTTTTTTTGGCTTGCTAGCAACTGTCTAGCGGTTTAACAATAACCAGAGCAATCCAGTAGAATCTTCGTTTGAATTCTTTCTAATATTTACCTTTTTTTTACCTATCGATTAGCCGCTGTACTGTTCTATCCCGTCTGTCCGAATTGATGGCTGTTTATTTCTAACTGAATGTTGTATAATCGCATTTTATTTCTTCACATATGCCTCTCCAGATTTCGTCACTCAAGACCGATATTCTTAATCACTGGAATAAATTGCGTGACACCAATCACGCAACAGTGGAAGCTTCTGCTAGGGCAATTTTGACCACCCCTGTGCAATTGCCAGACGGAATTAAGCCTTCCGTATTACGACAGGATTTCGCGCTGGCTGCTGAGAAGATAATTTCCAAACATCGACATCGTTTACCTCAGCATGAGCGGTTCAACAAGCGATCAAAAAATATTCCGAACATTCTCACCCGTTTTGACCCACCTCACCTTATTCGAGTCGGCTCAGGTTAGTCTTTCCATCCGTTTGTTCCGACATCTCGACGTTCTTACTATCGGGGACGTGTTTTAATGTATCAACCTTATTACTTAAAAGTTATCAGTAGCCACAAAATAGAAAATCACGAATGCTTCATGTAGTATTTAACCCTGTAACTCCCATCAAATATTTTGTGTCACATTATGTGAACAGGAGCATGTGAGAATAAATTTAACAGTGTTTAGCATTTGTACATTGACAATGATTAGTGTTGATTGGGCTCAGCACATTTGATTATGGAACACGTACTGTAGCTCGAGCCGGCGATCACGACCAGATACCAAAAGTAAACGATAATGTGTTGACTGTGTGCCTCATTCAGCATTTCATGCAGTTAAACTTCGGCCTGAGTTATTTTCTGAGTTCTTATGTGAGAAGAAGCTATTTGTTGCGCAGTGAGTGCGCTACATCGACGTTTTTTGGTGACCGACTTTTATCTCCTGTATGGCAAACCAACTCGCCTACACTAATATACACATTCTCTCTTTGATTGGATATTTTTAGCGTTAGTCTTTCTGTTTTGGAAGCCATTTTGCCTGCTGTGTTTGACGGCAGTGGTTGCTGCGTAGAATTTTATTTGTCATTTGCATGTTTTCATTCTGGTTCGATTTTTGTTATCTGGACTAAACGATTGTAGTAATTATAATTTGTGATGATTCTGCGCCTTCAATATTCAGATGGTCATATCCCTGTATTCCAAACAGTAAATGAAATGGGACTGACTGAACTGTGATCAACTTTCATTGCATGTTTAAGATTTACAATACCAGGTGAACCGGTACATCCTCGAAACTGATCATCTTCAGTTGGAGAGCTATGTCGAAAGTCCGCTTGACAGGCTGAACAAGGTACTAACAGAACTTATGTGGAATTGATCGATTCGCAAAAACATCGATGAGGCATGTAGTCAAATGTATGGGTTACCAATCTGTTTTCAAGTTGGCGCATTTATATGGAAGGGCGATTGAGTTGAATTGGTGTAGTTATTAGACATTTTGCAGAAAAATCAGGCTGCTGGTCAGTCAACTAGTGAGGGTTTCAATCCTCTCCAGATTCCCGTAGAATTCATAAGAAGTCAATTTTGCAAACATCTGTTTTCGGTAATTCTCATCAGGCTATTACAATTACATAGGGTAAGTGCGAATTATATATGAAGATTATAACGTGTCAAATAGGTCATCAAAAAATCACAGGAGTGGTACGGATCACACTCTACTGGGGGAGGGTGGGAATGCTGATGAATGTGTTGGAGTGTTAGACGGGCCTGTCATGAGACATGCGTTCATCAATGTCGAGTGGTTCATGCTTGCGCGGGTTTCAAGTGGATGTGGAATGATTGGCCAGGGGAGGTGGAGGGTTTGTACGAATTGTTTTTGGGCACCTAGGCAGGGGTTGTGGAGTCTGATAGCAATAGCCTCGGCCGTTGATAACAATCGCACTCTGTGAGGGTTTGATTGACCCGTCTCGTAACTTCTGTTCATTGGCTGAAACGCCTGTGTTGACCACAGATCCAGTTGATTCTAGACCAACGTAGGCGCAGCAGCTAAGGAAATCATGAGCACAGTTTTCGATTATGTTACAGCATTCTTCCCAGATAAGCGGAAAATTTTCTTTGCTGTTTTCTAAGCCTTGTCTTCGCAACTCAGTTATTTCGTGCTTTTGACACTGAGACCTGAGATAATAAGTGAACTTGATACTCAGCCTGATTTGAATCGCCCGTACTACCAAGACCTGACATTCTGTTACAAAAAAATACCGGTCCTAATGACTTTGATTTTCAATACTTAAAATGCAGTAACCTGTTTCATTATTATTATTATTATTATTATTACCATTATAACTGTACAGACTCAGCTGGCTAGGCCATGTACTAAGAATGCCAGCTTTTCTTCTGACACGCCGAGTGGTGGACAGATGATGACCTGGCGTAAGGAAGTGAAGTCGTTCATCAAAAAGTTGGCCACTGTAGTCGTTGACTGGAGACGTTAGGTGAGATGACGGCTAATCAGGTTCAGTGGTGTGGATGTTGTCATTGTTTGGTCGAATTGTTTGTAAAACGAGTGCACTTGATATCGCAGGTCAGTGAGAGCTTTCAAGAAGCTGTCTTGCTGACATTGCCTTAGTTTCACTTATAATTCGGTTGTTTCCTGTGAAAACAATAGGCGCCTTGATGTTCACTAGTTGAATAAAGATGTAGCTGTTTTTAGTGGTCAGGTCGCTTCCTCTTCCCTTCTGTTTTTTTTTCTGCTCCCATCCTCTACAGGGATTGCTTTTCTCTTCATGGTTGTGTGGCACTTAAGCACAAATGAGAACCACTGATGTATTGCTGTCTATGATGGTGATGATGAATCCGTTAGCAGATTTTGACAAACCTTATAAATCCTTTTATTTGTTTGCGATTGCAGCTTGGTGTGGCTTGATGTACGGAGTATATTATCATTGATGTTATTATTATACTTTTCGCTTATAGTCTTTACTGCTGTATAGTCGGAATTTGCGTAATCTTTGGCTGAACATCAGTCGTATTTGGTCGCAATCTTTGCACCCTAATAGACTTTCCAACCAGCCTCTGATGAACAGAAGCAATTTCATCTACAAAGAGGGCAGGGGGAGTTCCTATGGACCGGGTGCCCTGTGACATTCTAGAAAATTGATCTCAAGTGAGACTTCTTTTCCCGAGGCAGGAGAAAGATCGACAGACCAATGAACACAAGCAGAGCCCGAAAGCGTAGTCAGTGGTTCCGGTGGTCAGTTGAGTCCTTTAGACACTTCAGTACATTGCTATGATTACCAGCACCATCGAAATAGGGGGAGGGGCACATTCTCAGGCACTTTACCGAAGACCAGTTGGACCGCGATATGACTTCCGTTGGACGGTCATTTGAATCTGGTCGTTTTCGTCATTTTTTTCGGACTCTTTCGGGAAGACGTCTGGACCAGGTTGATTGCTTGTTAGAAGCTGAGCTCCAACGAATTAGGCCATCGATTCTATCAGCGTCGCTTGTGAGAGATTGATTGTGATAAGACCCGTCCGTACTTTGATGGAACTTATCTGTGGTTTATGTTGTAAACCCTCAGAAGAATACGCTGGTTCGTCCACGATATAATAATGCGCTTGACAAAAATTGGATTCTCTACCCCGTAATAATTAACACGGAAATTATTGGTCCCGGAAATGACGCGAGTGTATCCGTAATTGCTCTCAAGACAAACCAAAAGACGGGTTCAACAAGCAGCCTTGTTCCGCTCCAAACAACGTACTCTGCAAGGAGAAAATTACAAGGTATTTATCTGATGTGCACCGACCTACAAACATTCTCGATTCAGAAAAGCGAGGGACGTTTACCGAAAATAATAGTTAAATTCACTAATCTTCCAACGAGCATAGCGGAATAAAGACCGGACAGGTAAAAAAATAGCCAAGGTCATCCTTTGACTGTTCTGGCCGGTTCCGCTCATTTTGATTGGATAAAATCGTTTTCTTAAGGAAGGAGGCAGTTTTCAACGGAAAAAGATAGACTCCCTAGCAGTTTATCTATTTGTGAACGAGCGTAGTGCAACATCGTGCACATTCGGAGCTCACATCCCGGCGGCCAGTGGACTGTGTCCATCTAATCCGACAAGATGTGAGCAACTCATCGCTTGTAGAAAGGAGTGCCCCCTCTACTTGATTTTGAACGTGCTGCCTTTCACTTTTTACATGCCAAGTGCGGACGTTACCAGAACCCCTCATGGGTGTGAGTGATGAGACACGTTACTGCTGCTTGCAACAACTTACTTGGACTTAACTGGCTGTGTTTTTAAATAGGCATGTCGTGTAATTTATGTACGTGTGACCGTCATTATGTAAATCGGTGAATGATTTGTGTCGGACGGATCTGTCAGTAAAAACTACACGTAAGCGCTCAAGACTAAAGACGCAGAAATACAGTGGCGTGCAAGTTAGTGTCAAACATTGAAACACACTCGCACTATTCAGGCCTTCGTGCACCTGTTGGAGTTGGTCGGCAAAAGTTTGTTTTGCAAGTTGTCTCTCATTTGTGTATCCCTTGAGTATAGTTTAAACTTCTCAATATATTCAGCTGTGTTTGAATTTTAAAAGAACGTTGTAGCATGTGTAAATCCTTACCACAAAATAGATTTACGTACGCAGCATCCACTTTTATTTACTACTATTTCAAGCATTCACTCTTGCTTGTCTGTCATTGGATGACCCAGTGTGTAAAAGGCTTTCCAGGTACTTCTCATTTGTCTCTTTAGATGTCTGTCCTTCAATCGGAATTGATCTAATGCTGATAGTCCCTCTGAGTTGAATTTCTTCCATAGTCTTATTCTTGTTTTAATAAATTGTTTGTGAATACCCTCAGTAAATGCTAAATATGCTTTAAGATCGGGATAGCTGGTTGGTTGATCATTAACTAGAGACATAGTGTGTAGCCAAATGCGATGAAAAAGAATGAAATTGGGCGTCCTGCAAATGCTTTTTTCAACCGCTAGAATCCCTAATTTTTGTCCGTCTATTGAGCAGTTAGTTTGGCTTCCTTAAACCAATTAACACAGTCTTGATAATGAACATTCCTGGCTACATTTAGTCGCCGCTTGTGTTTATTAAACTTCTATTTTTCAATATTTCGTCTTCATTTAGATTGGCTGTATTGACAGAAAACACGATCTGAGCCATATGCCCGTGAAAACAGGTAGCACTCGTTTATGTCTCCACGCTTCACGTGTTGGGCTTCAGGTTTCCTGTTATTTGTTCATCCAGAAATATACAGTCGCTCTAGCCTTTTTTTCATCATGTGTATTATTGTCTCTTCATGACAGTTGACAATACTAAACCAAAACTGGAGGATATGCCGAATCGTCACTCAGACAATTCAACGCGATCGTCGTTTGAACACACTTCGACAACTCAGTCAATATTTGATGCAAAAACAGAAGACATCGTTCTCAAAGTCCACTTACCTAAACCAGAGGTACGTTGTTCTTGATAATATTCAAATCTACATGGCTGACCTTTAAAATGAATAGCAGTTGGTATTTAGACTCATTCATTGGCTTCCTATCTCGTTACCAGTAACTTCATTTATTATTTTGTTACAAAAACAGACTGATGTCTCTATAAGTGAGTGCATCATTATTTTCTACTTTGCTCGAGCAACACATGGAGGATTCCGAGAAGTATGTTTTTTGGATGAAGACTTCATCTGAAACATGCCGTTGTCCTGGTATGGTCTTCTGATAGCTGGAAACGGCGGTGGTCGTGTTTGTAGCTTGGGTTGAGGATTTAAGTATTGGAATGTTCACTGAGATTGGCATTTAGGTTGCAAACGTTTCATTACTAAACATCATCAGTGCGTAAGTGTTTCAACGTATAGGTTTGAGCGTAGAGTTTGGTGAAGTGTGATGCATGCCTGCACGTGGCCTCCTGATTGGTCACTCTCTGTTGTTTTGACCTGAATTACCATTGGCTACTTTTGTCGTATTTGAACTTTGATCTGGGTCCCGATTGGTTACTTCCTACATTATTTGAACCTTCGAGTCTGATATAATCTGACATTGTCTCCAAAATAGTACTACCATCTCCGGCATAAGTGTTGAGAGACGCGCACTACGTTTACTCTGCTTTGTGGCCTGATTGAAGTAGCGCGCATGGAAAATTAAAAACGTCGGTATCTGCAGGTTATGTGAACACACCGAACGATCTTCTCTTTCTTCCTACGAACACATCGCTTATCTGGCATGGCAACAGGATGTAAGCAGCTGATTCGACGTTGAACGGTTGAAACAGTCAGGTTATGCGAGTCGTGGTACTGGTTTAGCCGACGATCAGTAACGGTCTGCTTCTTTTGGAGTAACATTAGAATATATGGTGGTTGGATTGGTCGATTCGAACAAGCTGACACATGAACCACTCGGCAATCAGATTAGTCTCAAAATTAGTCCATATAAACGAGCTTGAGACTACTCATGACTTGGTCCAACACAAAGTGGTAGGCGACAATGTTAGCAAAAAGGAAGCGAGTCCGTCTCAGTATCGGTCGACCGCTGGCTTGACGTTTCAGTAGATAGGCCATAACTTTACTATTTAGTAGAAACCTCGTTAAAAATGTCCGGAAACAAAACGTGTCTATAACGAACCTGACTAATTCTTAAAAGCTATTCTCTCTAGTACAGTTATTTCTTGTGTTGTGTTCAATTCATTGTTAATCCTCACTGAGGGTTGATTTTAGCTTCACATGATATATATATATATATGTATATATATATATATTCTGCATGAACTTTTATGATTACCCCAACATTTGGTTCGTTACCGTGGGAAACAAATTCGGCCTGGTTGTGCAGCCGAAAGTGCGCCTGTGAAAAAATTCGCGATCTCAAACACTAAGTCCCTGTGATCCGTTTCACTAGCACAACTAAAACACATACACTCATACAAAAAGTGAACGGAGGTGATTACTATCGATTAGCTCGCCTGCATCTGATACGTAGAGATCATACCTCTCACTCGCAGCCCACTTATCCCCTTATATGCCCAGCGAAATATCTACCCAGAATTAGGACAACTTTTCAGAGTTTGTGTTGTCTACATCTTAGTGCCCATGGGGTGCGTGACCTCTGTTGACTACTGTTAAACCATTTGGCTATCGCTTTACTGGAAACTGCGCGGTTCCATCGGTCTGGGCAAACTGACGTTCAGAAACCAAAACCTAGCGATCGGTTTTAGTGTGGAACGCTGACTGATAAGTCATGATATCATCGCACGAAGCGAGATAGTGGGATACACGCACGGAGAATCAAAAGCGAGTGATTCAACAATCGTGTGGACCTTCTGGCAATGTAAAGTAGTGGAGATTCAGTTCACGCACACTTGTGCATCCGTTTACCAAATGTAGATGGACACATGCCTCACACTTGCCGGAACTGTCCAGTTAATGTTTTCCAGGCGGTTTAAGGTTTTGAGATAAAATGAATGATTGTTCTGGGACGGTGACAATCGGTGACAAACTAAATATTCCTGTGGCATTGAATGAATGCCAGCCCTTCCTGAACGATATCGCTTTCCATATGAGGATACGCCCTTCCACTCTCACCCAATTGAATATCATATCCCGAAGGTCAATCTTCTTGTTGATTACACGGATGGATACCCGCGCAAACCTCTCACTAGTTTCTTCTGATCTGTCAGCACGTCATTCTCAGTAGAATTTTTTGTCAGGTGAACTACCATTGAGTCAATGGTGTTCAGTGTTCGTTAACCGTAAGTAAACGGCAACTATAACAAGTTGTTTTATTCACCGTGAATGAATTGTTACTCCATTAATTCAATTGCACACGAGTGTAACAGGTCTGCTGTGTGAACAACGTGTTTTGCATCCAATCTGTGCGTGTAGACGCTTCAAATTACCTTCTTTTTTTTATCTCACCACTTGCTGTTCAATAAACCTACAACGGTAGTGTTGCATGGCACAAACCATTCATCCATCGTGAAGACATTTCTATACTGTTCATGTACTGCGCATTATACAAATCGAACATCACTCACAATTGATGGCAGCTGCTGCATTCCCATAAACTTTTCAGTCGGCTCCTTTTGAAAAGAAGCACTAGATTCGAGTTTCTCTCTCATTAGAACTCGTCAGTGGTGTATATCTTCGTCAGGGTTGGGTGTAGAACTCCGACCACGCTTTCATGAGGAGTCGATGTGCTTGGCCTGAGGTTTTACATACATTCTAGTTAATCGATCCCATTGTTGCGGATGTTTTCTTCGTTCCGCTTAAGTGTAAAGACACTTGATGAAGTGAAGCAACAAAACTCCTATGGATTACCTCCTGGTATCTACCAGTTCGTTAGTCGTTTACATAAGAGGTGTAAGTCTGTAGTGTTTAGTGTGTAGTTTTATACGTGGTGGTTTTATTAGGAATTAAAACTCATCCCTGCACTCCTTTGTGTTTAGACCAGTGCTGGTTCTTACTGCCACGCGGTAATTGGTTATCAATCTGGTTCACCAGTATGTGACTACCGATGATGTCGATTGTCTTTATGATAACGTTTTGCCGTTACTGTGAACATTAACTTCAGATAGCGTTCGAATTCGTTCCTACCTCCAATAGACCTCTTTGTTCACACTTTATAACACAAAGTTTGATGTGCACAATGATTGACGAATCAGCAAGGTGTACGTCGTACTGTTTTACGTAAATTGTGGAGCTACCTTCCTAACGTTATCTCAGAGAGGGTTGTTTGAATGAGTGATTATCATTCATTGTTCATTCGTAGGAATTTCTTGAGATGATCATCATTCACCCTTTTTGTCTTTTATGCTTCGTTTTTACTTGTCAGTTGTCTGACGAAAATCCCCATGCATTGCCACCATCAGCTACTGATGTTACGACTCGCCGAACCTCCAATTCAGTCACCGTCGGGATGCTCGCCACCTTCGGTTGCCTTTCTATTCTCGTTCTTTTGATTTTGGTCACGCGTGCCCATTTGCGTCGCGTTCGTTTGCGACGGGCCGGATACTCACTCAGTGTAGTTGAGGTTGACGAGGTCCAAGCGACCAACCGACCGCAAGCAGCCGCCACAGCCGTGACTTCAGTCCCATCCGAGTCAGCTGACAGCCGCCTTCTCGCCGGTTGGCAAGTGAATGGCTACGAGAATCCCGCGTACAAGTATCAGAGCAGTGCAGCCCGACTTCCCATGTCCGATTGAGTGCATGTGGATCATGACCATATTCTCCATTATACATTTTTAAAAGTTTTATCTGCTCATGTGCAATCCATCTATAGCTCTTCGTTGTTACGTAATTTTTTTACAACTCCACAATGAACATGTGCAATCACTCATCGTATCACTGCATTTTTTGTTTTCTATTCAGTCATGATTGTCCCTACCTGCTTTTACTTTCAAACAATTTTATTCCCGTATACGGTGCGCTTAGTGTGTTTTGTTCAAGTATGCTACTGTGAAATATCCATTCACGTTTATCCATTTCTTGTGAACAGCAGAAATATGCGTGCTGTTGAAGCTTTCTTTCATTTTGCAGTTAACACCCGATTAGAAATCGCGTATTCAACAGTCACGGTCGTTTCTGTTGTTACTCATCATTTAACTCACAAAATCATCATCGTAGTGTCTTATCGTCTGAGCTTTTTCCATTCCTTATTTAACATGATTATTTTCATGATGAGTTTTCTTGCGTGGCAACGCGGAAGGAGATGTTCGAATCGTTATGAGCATCTTTTCTCGTGATCGATTGCTTTCTGCTAGTGACATCGCAATTCGAGATAAATTGCTGTTTGCTGAAATTATTCGGCATTGGAAATGTGTACGCAACTCCATCTGGCCCATTTTCCAGTTACCTTTTCATAAATAGGTTAACAAAACTAATGTTACCAGATAAACCTTTCTTCCCGGATTTTTTGTCAACCTGTCGGCTTACAGGAGCTTTTGTACAATAATATTCA
>JTDE01003660.1:14720-37734 GCA_014338405.1 Paragonimus skrjabini miyazakii | reverse complement strand
CGGTCATCTATAGAGACTTAATCGTCAGAATGTGTCACGAGTCGTTCTATGCCATGATCAAAGTGAAATACTACTCGAATGTCGTGCGCAGAGAATGGAGTCAATTTTTTCGGATGCTCGTCAATGATGTGGTGTTTGTACAGTACACTGAAGAGATGTGGTTTCAATTGTGATCAACATGCGTTCAAGTGTGTTTTTATTAAAGGCGTCTGAGTATGGATTATCAGCTAACATTTCTTTAATGTGAGAAATCTCTGTTGTTTCGGAGATTTAGCTGCTGTCAATCTTATTGTCCGTACTGATGAGGGCTCGATTGCCTATGACAGTCGTGAATCCGGTCAAAAGGGGAGACTGATTCATTTGCTCAGTTCACTCCTATCCATAAGAACAACTGCTCTTCACGACTGTGTTCCCTGAAATGAAATTCCGATGTCTTATTGTCCACTGCGTCACTATTCCAACGCACAAGCTGCCCGATTTGTCATTCATGTATTTCAGTTTGTGTAGAACAATTTGGTAAACTGCATCAGATTCTTTCAATTTTATTAACAATTTCGAGTACGTGACATTACTTAATGATGAAACTTTTTTTTTTGGTTCAATGTAACCCATTGATTTACCAGTGTACCGGCAAAACGTAGCTTCGATATCCTCAAAATGAGTTGTTAGAACTCAGTACAAATACTTACTTACCGCTTTCCAAAATTGTACATGGTCTTGAATTTTTTTTACATTCAACCTTTTTCACACTTATCAGTAGGTTTTGCAAGCGAACTGACGGTGTAGCATTTGCATTGGCCAATCTTTTTTCCAGGTATATCGCAGCACAGGTTAGGAACGAATCTATCTACCATCCATGGATTTAGCGGTAGTCTATAGAGGACACTCTTAATCATGAAACCGACTTTTTGTAACTAACGCCTTCAGTCCGTTAACTCAAAGTGTAACAGCAATATGTTCACATTGAAGTCGAGGTACGTTCGTTTAACTTCGTGGATTGCCCAGTTATAGCTGATGGTTAGCAAACATTCGAGGTTCGTGTGTACCATAGACCAGTCTACTCTGGTCGGTATTTCAACTTCAGCTTGTCGCGTCCCTTCGATACGAAGAGAACAGTCATCGGATCTCCCATCAGCACCATTGGACTCTCCGAAATAACAGAGATTTCTCACATTAAAGAAATGTTAGCCGATAATCCATACTCAGACGCCTTTAATAAAAACACACTTGAACGCATGTTGATCACAATTGAAACCACATCTCTTCAGTGTACTGTACAAACACCATATCATTGATGAGCATCCGAAAAAATTGACTCCGTTCTCTGCGCACGACATTCGAGTAGTATTTCACTTTGATCATGGCATAGAACGACTCGTGACACATTCTGACGATTAAGTCTCTATAGATGACCGATCAGATTCTACCTCCAAAATCAAATGTGATAGTTGGGATTCCCGGAGAAGTAAGCGAACAGTTGAAAGGACGTGCTTCACACACAGTCTCCTCCAAAAAATGCACACCAACCTCGAAAGCTGGACAAAGGTTTGGCTATCGTGTCAGAGAATCGCAATGTATTTTCTACTCAAGCTTAGATGATCAATAAGGGTCTGTCTTTCCAAGCGGAATGACGTGCTGAGTCCTCCAACATTCACACGCAACTTAACCGCAGTGATAGCAAACACTGTCTGCAGTGTAGCGCGAATTGATAAGTAAAAGCAGACGCAGATGTTCCTCATTTACGTTGGTCTTACCCTGAATTACTACGCACTGGATTCGTCCACACTCTACGCAAGTTAACCTAACGGCTGCAAACTCCACGTGGCCTCCGTTCCCTTATTGGTATGATTTCGAATGCGAAGCCCCTGAGGATGGTCAACCGAGGGGATTGATAAGTTGGGTATGGCAACTTTCTCGTCACGTCGTACTCTCACTCCATGTAAAACACTACGCTCAAACTGTTTGACTTCATTCGTACTAGGTTCGGTGCGAACATTTTACGACGCAGATCTAATATTTCCCTTCAGAAAAAAACAGTTTACCCGGAGTGGCTGTGGAACGAGAGCCATGAGCTAATCTATTATTAACCATCAGCCATGTAGTAATGAGAAGCATCTTCGTAAATTGATGTTTGGTAGAAGAAACGAGATTGTTCTATCCTGAAAATTGCAAACGCATCTAAACTTGTACGGCCAGTTCACTTGTGCTGTTCGCGTGGTCCGTCAGACAACGACTGTTTCAATGTTTTGGAAGTATGGCGCAAGTGACTGTCACTTGAGAAGGGGGACACAGATGGCAGTGCGAGTAAATTGCGTGCTGCGATACAGTATGTTGGTCTGATCTGAGTACAGATACTTTCTAAAGGCTCCTATATCGTGATGTCTGGTTTTGGTTACCTAATTGCTTTTGTTAACGTTGAACTTCATTGTTTGTAAGTTGCGCGATGATGTTCTGGTGAATTGTTGTTTACCACTTGATGTTTATGTTCCATTGTTCTGTGATACAAACTGAAATTGTCGTTTTTGGTCTGGACATACATTGGAAAAAACGATTTACGCTGTATTGCTTGTGGAGGTAACATTAAGTCATTTAGAGATAGCTGCTCGAGTTGTTAGAATACCGTTCAGTTTGCTGAAGCTGGTTGCTCTTTAACCTGGATTATACTTAGGTGTATTTCGATGTATTTGATGACTATTTTCATCAAAAAGGTGGTCAGTAAAAAAAACTGTCACTCCGTTTGGTAACAATTCCGAGTGACTGTTCTTGCGCTAAGTCTTTGTAGGTAGAACCAATACCACTGTGAGCATGACAGGTCAACTCGTTTTTTCCAGATGTTCAAATAATCGGAGTATAGAGTCCAGCCCAGAGGGGCAGAGAACACAAGCCAATGATTGGACCACATGACGGCCTTCACAACTCAAGTGTTCCCTCGGACATTGTCCGAGCGCAGCATCCAATGCGTGCAGTCGCAATCAAAGAGGCCGTGAAATCTGATTCCACTAGGCCAATCAAGCCAATTCCACAGCCTAAAAATACAATTGAGAAATTCTACTGCACTAAAACGAAAGGTACATTCTTATGCATTAAAGAAACCAGTATGGAAAAAGGTGTAGTTTATATGGAACGTCATGTCAAATTTGGACAACAAACACGAGATGTGCAATAATCGATCGAGCCCCAGTCGGACTATATTTAAACTTCGTAAGTTCTTCACGCAATGTTCCTAAACTACTTTACGGTGCTTATCAACCTCTTGACGACGATCTCAATACTTCGAGCACCACATTTCAACACAAGAAGAAGCCTTATGTTGCATGGAGACCTTTGTGTGTTTCTCAGCCATGGACACAAATGGATCATGTAACAGTCGGTTGTAAGTTGCCACTCCGTTACTACTGTTGTGCATTTTGGTGTAACCATCTAGACTCGGATCGTGATGTTGTGTCCCAGTTTTATATTTTGCCCATAGGTCATAAATTCGTAAATGCAAAATACTTAACTCTCGTTTGAGCAAGTTGAGGGAACCTTATGGACACTGAGATCAAATGACAGCAACTATGAAAGCTTGCTATGAGGCGGTATGTCCAAAAGTAGCTAGGCTGTTGCGACAAGACTGGATTTATGTCACGTCGAAGAACCTTATGAGAAAGCATTGCTTGATATCACTTGGCTCTGAATATGACAACGACCGTTGAGAACTTAGACACAAGCTGAGTAAAAGGTTTCGCAGAAATCGTGAGCACTACTTGGTCAATTAGTCGAAAGAAATGGGACGGGCCTTTCTATATAGGGAGCTCTTTTCCTCGATCGATGGTTGCATTGACATTCGAGTCAGTGTAAGTGAGACCATATATGGAAAAGATGGCTCACTTATCACCAGCCAATCGCGCCGACTTGTCAGCTGGGCTTAATGTTTTGAAGAACATTTCAAGCTGGTTTTAACCAGACCATGTGAACGACGGGACCGAATTTTCAGTTATTGCGTTTCATACGGTCTTCCGTCGGAATTACAACCGGCCCTGGAGCTTAAGTTATTGAAGCGTAGCAAGGCTCCTAGTCTAGACCTCCTCTCTCCTCTTTTCAAGAATGGTGAGAAGTTGGTTTCAGAACTGACAAAACTCTTCCAGACAATTTAAGAAACTGAATAAGTATCTCATGATTGTTGCCTATCAGCAAGTGTTTTCCGTTTTCAAAAAGGAGGCCAGAATTCTGTGTGACAACCACAAAAGCATCGGTCTAGCGTCTGTTACATCCAACTTACTGGCTTCATTTTATTTCGGCTCACCAATCCCAGAAAATGTCAGATATGTGAGGAAAAGGTAGGATTATGATCCGGTCGTGAATATGTTGTTCACATTTTTACCTTGTGACCGATCTTGAAGCATCGGCACTCTTACAAGCAGCCGACTATCTCAGAATCAATGAAAGCAACATCGAACTGGACAGCTACCGATTCACACATGGTCTCTCTATTAGGCGTGCACAATTTGAGTTGCCTCCAGCTTCCTTGCATTCCAAGCTTGGTGACTATTGACTCATCGATAAGGGTGCAATCTTACCCGTTGTCCAGACATACACAAGTTTGAATGATATTCTCTCCATAATGTAAAGTAATAGAAACGATGGCCAAAGCAACCTAAGGTCTATCTGTAGATGGTAGGGGTATATCATGCAGATGAAATCCAACTGCATAGTGGTTGGTGACGATGGATGCTTCTTCAACCACAGTAACAAGTGAGTCAAAGTGTAGTAGGCGGTGATGTTTCCAACCACGTTCTTGGGCGCTACAACTCTTGGTTGATCTGCATTCCTTAGCCATGTGGTTAGCTTTCAAACACTGGAGACTTGATTTCCTAGTTCGTACGAACTCACAACGCTGCTCTATCGATTTACTAGGAAATAATGGGCACTGAGGGAAATGGCTTTCCTCGTAACTAGAACAACGAAGGCGAAAACCGTACACTTTACGTGTGATTGCGCAAGATGAATGTTCCCCCTGATGCCATCTGGGTTCGGTCATACCTTTATTTGTCTGGGACCGTCATATAATTCAGATTTAAGACTTATTGCCAGCTCACCGTGCCTCATGGAAACGGCGTCGACACGTTCCTTCACGAATTTTGTTAGATCTGTGAACTGCGGTTCACGATTATATCGAGGTATGATTGCGGCCTCGTCCGTCCATTTAACAGGCAATTTGGACGGTAACCTCCGAACAATCGTTCTGCGTTAATTAGGGTCGGAATCGTAATTCAGTTGCCGGATCGTTACTTCGCACACTGTTATCTGCTGAGCTAACTGGACAAATGCTACAGAGTCGTTGTCAGTTAGATGCGGATCGTCCAGAAGTTCATCACTGTGTGCTTTTGCCACCATGTGGTTTTGTCTAAACCGTTTGCAAAAAATTCCCTTGACAACTAGTTGCCGCCGATCCTTATCGAGAATGGTACGAAGTAGAATTGAGACCTTCACAGGTCCATCACAATATTGTTTCTAAAGACAACATGGTCACGATCTACTTCACTTTGTAGGGTTTGTGCTCAACAAGATAACAAGGTTAAAAATGGACCAGACAAAAATCCAGACAGTACAGGGATGTCATCTTTAAAGAACCTATGTGTATGAGGGATGTCAAAAACGCACCGATCGGTCGTGAATGGCGGAGTAGCACATGACCGTGCCAGCTGTGAAGGTCACTCAAACTAGTAATGTGTTTGGCCTTTTTCAAGGTAAATGTTCGGAGAATTGGGGACTTCCTCGACAGAAACACTTGTTCCTACTGTCACGCAGCTCAAACCGTTAAGCCAGATACGCAGACTGAGGCCCTATTTTCAAATCTGAGACATGAGCGTGAACGCAAGACGTTACCCGTCGGGAGGTGGAGTGTGCGTACTCTGCGTTATCGATACAATACCGAACGATTAGATCGCTGCACCTCATCCATCGGCATAAAACCGAGCTGCTACGGCACTGATGTCGCAGGAGTGGGTGAAACACGGCTAACAGACCAAGGCAAATTTTGCGTAGCAGGTGTTGAGCACACGTTATGTTGAGTAGGTTACTAAACAGATAGTGCTTGAGTGCACGATGTCTGTTTCGTGGTCGCTGATCACATCAGTTCAGTGATTATAGACGAATCGCACGGAATATCTATGTACTTACAACTCGCACGAGATGAGCCTACCACATCCCCTAGAGTTTATGTTTTAACTATACACCACACTGATAAGACGAAGGACCATTTCTATTGTCACCTGTTTGCCACAGCTCACTGGACAATGGTGAGTGACCGATTGTTCGTTCTGGATGACCTCAACGTGCGAGCTCGACGCTCCTCAGTACCCTTGCCAGGGGTCATCGGACCCTCCCGGCATTGGTTCAGTCAACGAGGATGGTGGTCGTCTGCTCCGTCTGTTTGATACTCTGGAGGTGGCCATCTCAAACACCCGATTCCAGTTGGGTGCAAGCAGTATCACAACGTACACACATCCACGATAAGGTCACTACTATTCGTTTGACTACCTGACCGTGCATCAGCTCAGCGTTTAAGGAGTGCGTATCACACGAGTGGTATACGAAATTGATTGTGACCCACGGCATAGACTGGTCATGACCGAAGTATTTATTCATGCTTACAAGCTTGTTTATTGTAGATCATCCAGACAACGACAGAAGTTGGATGTCAAACGCCTGGAGAATTCAAAGACGAAAACTAATTTCAAACGTACGATTGCCATTCGTCTGAAGAGCCCTCCCTTACCCAATACTTCTGAAGATGTCTGGCAACAGCTCAAAGAACAGATCACGACAGCAGCCAGCAAGGCAGTATGTGTCCCCCGTCAGAAACTGTCGAACTGGTTGACAACGGCTATGCAACTACCTCCAACGTTTTAAAAGAAAATAACTAGACGTCTGCTGTTTGTACAATGGATCTAGACAGTGAAGCCAAAAGAGACGCGTTCCGGAGTGTTCGTCGTCAGCTCGCCGAACGACTTCATGGAATCAACAACGGCTAGTGGAAAAAGGAAAACGAGCTGATACATGGCTACGCTGACTTCGGACAACACAAGGAGCTCTACGATTTGCTGAAGGTGATTCTTGGTCCATCTGTCCCGTCTACTAAAGTATTCATTGGTTTGGTTTCTGAACATCACGAAAGTCTAGCGCAAGCGTTTTGGTAGCTTACTCTCCTGCTATCATTGATTGGGAGACAATGAATAGTCTGCCACAGCGGATGTCAAAGCTTTACTTATCATGGCCCGGTATTCAGCAGAGGTGCAGGGACCTACTGGACAGCTGCGAAACGGGAAATCTGCAGCTGTTGATTAATTGCCAGGAGAGTTTCTCAGGAACGGTAGCCCAGGTTTGGAGGGTGTCTTGCTCCATGTGGTTCGCTCCATCTGGACGCAGGAAGTCGTGCCTCGAATTCAGGGATAATCTGACCGTACCTTTATGTGACAATGAAGGTAGGAATCGAAGCACCGACAGTTATTGGGGCATTAGTCTGCTGAGTTGTGCGGTCAAGATTTTAGCAAAAATCCTACCGAACGGACTCATTGCGAGAATTTAGAAGGTCAACGTTACCGAGGATGAGTATGGAGTTCGGTCGAGTCACAGTACGATAGACATGGTGCTCATTGCTCTACATATCCAAGAAAGGTGTCTTGAACGCAACCATCCACTGTATACTTTCTTTGCTAATTTCACCAAGGCCTTTGTTGTCGTGGCTCTATGGAATTAGCTCAGTATTGTTAGATCTCCAAGTAATTTTGTCAATTTAATTAGACTGACACATTTCGACATGATGGCAAAAATGTAGTCGTATGGGTTGACCTCTGGTGATTTTGATATTATCACTGATGTGATTTAGGGTTGTATCTTAACCCCAACCCTGTGTAGTTTATTTTTTGGACAGTTGCTCTTCGGAATTTGGAGGATGGCGTTGAAGTTGAATACCGTATGGATAAACGCCTGCTGTTTACTCGCCGTTTCGATACCCCGAACCGGTTGCGTACTTTGACAGTGTGCATGGTTTTGTTTGCAGGTGATGGTGCGCTATTTGCACATAACATAAATAAACTTCAGCTACTGGTCACGATTTTCGCGACCGCAGCATCAACGTTTGTTCGCGTACCAGAAGGATGAAGCATTTTCTTTCACTCAGCTTTCTCACGGTGAAGGTGCTGCCCTGACATTTGAGAGTCGCATCAGTGGAGACACTGTTTATCTGCTGCCAAATACGCTGTTGTGCGGCACTGAGACGTGGACACTGTATCAACAGAGTATGTGGAATCAGGGCCATTTCAGTGCGTAGTGTTCAAGGAGCGTCTTGGGTATTCAATGCTCGGACATGGTTCCGAACACTAATATAATTGGATGGGCGAATATGGATGGCATGGGAGTCATGCTGATGTTCAGTTAACTTTGTTTGCTATGGCAGATCCGTAGGACGGGCAACGAACGGATTCGGTAGCAGCTGTTTTTACAGCCAAATAAACGAAGTTCTGGTAATCAGCAGCTACCTTGCCGGAAAGTTATCCGAGTGAGCCTTTCATGCTTTATTAGCGATTTTAGATTTCTAGAGGACTGTGTTGAACCGGACGATCTGGAGGAGTGTGATCAGGGCGGGCTTCCAAAGGGTTAATGAGTGACAGTAACAGGGTCGCGAATACAGTCGCACGTTAAGCAAAAAAGCCATATGTACAATAGATCGTGGTTATATGACTATATGGCGTTTCGACGGAGGTTGGCCGTCTCTGATTGATAGGTCGTCAACTGATTCATGGTGCATCGTCCCCGAAGAGATGACGATTAGTTTAGGCTAACGTAAGTTGCGTCAGTTGATGTCATCTAACGTCCGCTGTCGCTTAGTTATTTAGTTGTCTTCTTTTTCAGAAACCTGAATAATTACAGCCATCCATCTTTCTTTTTTTTCCAGCTTTTTTGGTGTATTGCCTAGTGAATTTCCTCTTGGCTTTTTTGATCCAACTTTGAACTTTTGCTTCCCCTCTCCCTCCTTTTTAGGGTACAGGAATATATGCTCTTGTGTTGAACTACTTTTCGCGCTTTGTTTTCGATATGTTCCTTGTTAATTTAAATCTTACCGCTGAAGTCTCTATTTATTTTCCTGGAGTAAAGGATTTCACTTTCGTACTAGTCCACCAACTGGCTAACCAGTATTATCCGACTGTTCACAAATATTTCCACTTACATGCATCCTGGTCTTATTCCTTCGGGTTTACACTGGATGCTTGAGTGGATTCACAAGTAGTGCAGCGCAAACCGCTTGTGTTGAGTGTTATGCGCAGACTTCCGTTGGCTTCGATCATTGTTGCAGCCCAATCTGAAATGGCTGTCGACAACCGTTGCGTTGGCAACCACAATGTTGACCGAAATGACTCACCCAATCGGGTGAGTGAAGGTGAAGAACGCTCAGCGGAAATTTTCGCGCGGGCTGGATCGGGACCGTCTTATCACGCGTTAGCCTGTGCAACCCGTGGTGTAGGTCTGTGTTGTCTTGGGCGTTTCCAGAAGGATTAGACATTTTAAGTACATGGTCTGTCGATTAGATGTAAGGCGAGTGAATGAGATTAAGCCATCAAGTATAACACATTGCAGTGGGTCATTACACTAGCTTCTACTAGCATCTTGGACCATAAAAATGCCATCCACGTGTACACGTTACCTATAAAGCAGAGGGTCGGTGAATCGTTCTCGTCTTCCAGATGTTTTAGTGACTGCGGTAGTGTTTTTAGCAGCATTTCTTGTTCTGGATTATCCGTATGTTGTTTTGAGTCAGGTTGTTTTTGCTCTGTACAGATGTATGATGATGTCGGGATGGGTCATGCTCAGTATGTGCTGGTTTTAGGCTATACACTGAAATGGTGTTGGTGTGATTGCCCTTCTGTATGGTAAAATATTTGGGGTTGTGTTGTATCACTAGAAATGGACTGTCGTACGTGGATTGTAGCGGAGGTTTGACGGCGACGTTCTGAACAAAACGTGTGCACATGACATCTTGTCCGATAGGAGGAACAACCGTCGAGTGTTTTATTGCGTATCAAGAGGTTTGACATTACTCACTTGTTCCTTGAGACATTGAACGTAGCTTAAAGGACTGGTGTATTCAGTCGCTTTATATGGGGAAATGAATTATTCTGGTAGACGTAAGGTAATACCAAACACAAGCTCGGCAGGAGAAGAATCTATGTCCTGTTCAACGGCTGAACGTGTATTTAGGATAACAGTGGACAGGTGTAATGTCCGGTGCGTTGGGTCCTCGTGCGTCCTCAGGACAGCTTTAAGTTGAAGATAAAATCTTCCACGGAGGCCATTGACACAGGAATGACAAGTAGGTGTCCTGTTTTGGCGAGGTTTTTAAAGGCGCGAGAAAATTGCGGTTTAAACTGTTTTCTACCGGCTGTTGTTTTAATGGTTGGGGCACAAAAGACGTCCATCTTCCAAAAGCGGGTGAGTGATGATGGTTTCAGTGTATCTTTTTTAGGTATATCTTAGGGTCATCGAGTAGATCGAGCTGCACACGTTAAAATGCGTGCAAGCTTGTGAGATTGGTCATTTGTGAAAAGATGTACATGAACATGGCTAAATCAGGCATCAGAAATGGTGAATGTACCGATTGGGGTGATCCTTTGCCGAGTAACCTCAGAACTTTGACATGGGATACGGATCTTCATCCAGTCGTAAACGTCCATGTTTATACTAGGCCATACGAAACGATCACAATTTAGTTTTGTATTGGTTTGTACGCGATAAGTTGTGAATAGCGTTGAGAACTGTTCAACGAAGGGATAATAGTATAGGTTGCCTGCAAAGCTTTTGGAAACGTCTCAAACATTTGTACCCGAAGAATCGTAGGAGAGGAACATTGGTCTTTGAGCACGGTAGACGGGCAGGAATGTTCTGGTGATTCGGAGTCGTTCTTTTATGTTTCAGCCACCTTAAAAAAATTCGATCGTAGTAGCACCTGTAACCAGTTTGCGCTAAACAGATGTGAAACGAATGTTAGTAAAAAAAAAACTGGAAAATATAATCCAACTGCCAAGAGTCTCTGTGGTAATATATAATTCCGTAGAATTTGTAGGTGGTATGCATACTAACGGCTTGAATATAAAAATATCCGTCATTTGGTAAAGGTTGAAAATGTGTAAACACAAGCAAAATATTTAGCATCTCTAACAAAAGTGCTGTAACGTGCCTCAGCAGGTTACAGTTTCCTTGCGAAAAATGCGAACTTTTACGATATTCCGTTCACTTGTTGATTTAAAACGGTTCCATCGGTGGAATTTGAAGCGTCTGTGGATATGGAAAGAGTAAGTTGTTTGTGATTCAGGACGGTAAAATTACCAAGGGCGCGCCTGATTTTCAAAGGCTTCAGTTGATTGTTCCTCTAGCAACAATTTGTTATCTCTCAAGCACAAAAGGTTGTTTAAGAGCAACTTGGTAGCAGCACCATCTGGAATGAAACGTCCGTCAAAATTCATCATTCTCAAGAACCGATGAAGTTGCTTCATGGAAGTTGGGGGTGGAAAATTAACAATTATCTTTACCTTGTCAAGTGATGAGGTGTTGCCACTTGAGTAAGTAGAGTGACCTAAGAATTTCAAGCTTGACTGTCCTAACGAGCATTTGGTGAGGTTTGAGACGACATGATGGTCTTATTAACGTTCATGAATCATCAGGAGATAACCCGAATGCTCTTACTGATGGTTACTTGCGACCAGTATGTCATCCAAATGGTAAAAAGTAAAAATCGTTAACTGCTTCATTAATCAAATGCAGCTTTCCTCAAACCAAATAGTATGTGATTAAACTGAAAAGACCAATTTGGGTTGATGACGCCGTCAATCAGGCGGTGTTTTTACAAGTCCATTATCAGATTCAATTGAAATAGGAAATCAGCGTTAGTATTGGTTCTAGGGATGCTACCTACTGTGAACATACACGAGAATGAAAGTCAAATATTGTTGTCCGGAAATACTGATCGCCGTGTTATTAACGGCTGTCAGCACAAGATTCTTGTTGACTTCCGTCTCATCCTTTGGGGTAGGTGGAATGTCGTCGATCAGTACCCGGAATCTATCAAAAATATTTGATTGGTGATGCGGTCTGTGATGAAGAGACGGCAGTAAGATGATGGAGAGCCAGGTGTAGCCGTAGCCATTACTGACTGGCGTGGCGGTTTCCTGAAGACAGACGTGTTGATGCAAAGAGACATAACGGAGTACACTTACGAGCGTTTGTTTCCAAATTTATATGATATCAGCAGAAATTTCGCATTGTGAACATTTACAAAATAATTTTTTATTGTGATTGTTGGGGGAGACGCGCAAAAATCCGCTTCAAGGCTCCATTATTGTCCTCATTTTGTGTAATTAGTTTTGAAGTGCTACTGTTTGTTGATAATTCGCGACTAGCCGGCTTACTTGGAAGTTAAAGAATTTATACTTTTTCTTCTTCAGGATAACAGGTAATAACAAAATCTACCGGAACTTATCTACTTGATTCAACAACCACCCAAATTCACGAAGTGCCTGAAATAAACACACGCTTCGTCATCCACTCTGCTCGATGTGGCAGATAGGGCGACCAGGTTATTGCAGCGTTACAGTCTTGGCGGTATGAAATTATGATTCAGTTGGAACAAAATGGTTACATATGTACTGGGGCAATACCACAGGGAATAAGTTAATCATAGTCTTTTAAATCAACGGTCTAGGCCACAAGACACATAGTAGGTGACCGCGAACCACTTTAACTTCCGGTAACCTTGAATAAAATGCCGCCTATGTTTCAATCTCTTAAGCAATCGGCAAATCGTAGTTGGTAGTATTTACTTCCATTGATGGTTCCGGTACTAGTGTTGTCAGCCAAGAACTTGGATGACACAAGGATAATTTATCTTGTAAGTCAGCACATGGGGTATACATTTCAACATCACAACAAACATTCATTTACATATATGACTGATCCAAAGGCTTCACGGTTGTTGTGGTTACCAACGCCTAGTTCGTGTATGGAAAGAAAACCATTTTATGTCAAAGTGCCCTTCAGTGTTTCTTCTTATATTCTCCCCGGTTACTTCAATATCCAAATACATGGTACTGTCTGAATGAGTAGTAGTGTCAGTAATGTAATACAACCGCTCGTCCTCACTAAAATGTCACCTCCTCAGGTATTACATGAACACCGTCTGTATAGATCAACATATGTTTGTGTATCCCAGATCATCACACTACTTCCATATCCAGTCCTTTAGTGATTAGAAACCTGTGCCTATTACAGAATTGTGCCAGACAGCGTGTTACACTCGACAACACAGTATTCATGATTAATCTCAATCAGTTCTTCATGGTTATTGTATGTGACATCGTTTCTGTGGCTGGTCTAAATTATGCCTTTATTCTCTCATCTAAAAAAATCTGTGTCCAGCGGGGGATAAGACCCAAGAAATGCAATAAACCAGATTGTTTACGACAATGCTATGGAAATATGTTTTAACTTCCCCTTCTCTGTTGGTTCCCTCGTTGTACATTTCCAGAAATTAGCACAGTTGGTACGGTAGTCATCAGAAAACTGAATTTTGTTTGCTTTCGACTTGTGACGGTTGTCTTCAGTAAAATACAATGAACATTGTTCACCAGGCCCAGCTATAGGGAAACATGAAGGCTGTTAATCTATTCTTCAAGCGGAATACTTCATTTTCACTAATGTTTACAATATTAGTTCTCAGTTCAACTGACAAATGACCGCTCACACGTGGCATGTTTTCAACTGTCTACGCGTGCGCGCAACCACAGATGGTTCTCACTCAGTACAGTCCATTAACCCATCTATACAACACTAACAACACCTATGTGAGCATTGTTTTCAAACCAGTTTCCCACTTTTGTACAACCATGATGATCATCTTGTTTATCTACACGGAAGCATACAACTTCCCAAATTGTCAAAACAAAACTGTCTTTGAGGCAGCATGCATACTGTAAGTACATTTATGTTTACAAAACCTCCTATCACTATGGTAATACAGACAGTATACCAGTCCTCCCTTTGCTTGCGAATAGCGAAATTTGCTGGTCATGTTTACTATTACTCAAGGGGAACGTATAAATATTCCAGTAAGATAAATTTCTGCTTTATATAGACGGTTATTTAGCGGATTGAAATGTTCATTCGCGAACGGTTTCTCCTCTGGACACTCACTTTACAGGTAATTGCCCAGCCCATTAGTCTGTTGGCGGATGTCAGCTCACCAAGTATACAAACCGCTGGTTTGACGAACAGTTTTTGCAAGGCTAACAAAAAATGTGCTGAACTTTCCTCTTTGGCTACCTTCTTTCTAATTGGTCGTCATGTCGGCCGTATGAACACCAAGCTGTCATCCAACGTGTCTGTTTGGACGAGCATGCATAAAGTTGTTCCTTTTTCTAATTCAACAAAAGCGAGCTGGTACGATGCTGATCCACGAACCACTGAAGCAATCACACCGCCTCCCATGCTGAATGTGCTTAGTGAGCCTGAATCATACGGACCAGTTGCCTTAGTCACTAACCCTCTCGATAACTTGAAGACCAGTTCAGTGTCCATTCAGCAATCTGCGGAAGCAATCTGTGAGGTTATGAATACGAAAACGCTTCTAATTCAACTGATCCATTTCCACATGTGTTGGCCAAATCAGCAGCCCCTCGGAAGCCTGTCTGACATTTTTCAACCGGACTGCTACCGTGTAATCAAGAGGTCAACGAAGTTGGCATGTTTCTTCATGTGGGTTAGCATCAGATTGACTTATTTCAATTGCGTGAAACTGTCAGAGAGTTTCAGGGAGTTTGCTAAGGGTTAGGATGCTAGTATTTGTCTTTTTGTGGACTTTATATCGTTTTATTTTGGTAGTCCCTAACGGAGTTTATTTTTGCTCCATTTACCAACAGTCCTTTGCGATACCTATCGAGTACATGAACGATAGCATAAATGAGTATTGCGGTTTTCAATTGTGCTAACAGCTACTCAACCTTAATGACACTGTAATGTGTGTTGTGGCCTTTGTTCGAAGGTACTGAGAATGTACACACTAATTTAACTTATAAAAATTTTGTATGATACATCAGTATGGATTGTATGTTTCGGCTGTTTACCTAACGAACAGAATGAGTAGTGTTAAAACACGCATGGATCTAGTGACAGGTTGGACTTAGCAGTGCTTGATTGTGAACAAAAATGGTCACCCATGCACTGTTGTTTACATGAATGGTCTGAATTGAAAGTAAGAAAAGCTTTGTTCAATCGAATTAATTTCTACATTGTACAACGCATCCCATGTTTGAATATTTTAATTTTGATTTCTAATTACTAGGTCGATCTAACCAGATTGCTTGCAGTTGTAACTGTTGAGTCAATAGACAGTTAATCAGTTTTGTTTGTTATAAGTAATCATCATTGATTATGAATCCTGTTGTCCTACATAGTTAACTGCTTCCGCGTATTTCCTATTTAACCTTTTCCTATGGTTTTGATTTCAGTATTGTTTTATTGTTAATATTATTATTCAGTACTGCTTTTGGCTATTTGGCTTAAGAACCAGTCGTGCACAGACTGTCACATCTGTTCGACATATTCATGTTGATTAATTGCTTTGAAGACCACAATAAAAATACCTTCAAAAGAAGCGTTAAGCAGTCAACAAATAACAGATAAATAAGTAATATGTGAACACAGTCAGATTCTACAATGACAACCGTACATGGTTTTAAGATCAATTCACTCTAACTTGCGAACTGATGCGTTCCATTGCTATACTACACCGAATATATTTCATAACCGCTTACTCTTCACCCTTTACCATACCAGGTGTGCTATCAATATCTACTGTCGTTCGGTCTACTTCAAACGTAAAAAAACTCGATGTGTATTGATTTTTTTTGTGTTTGCCTATTTACCGACAAAATACTCCTATACAAAGAAACGCTGGATGTGTTATCGCAAAACCAATGGAATCTCTGACATCATCGGATAAGCGTGCACAAAGCCGCCTGTTTGACAGTCTGCGTATGTTCGTGTCGCATAGTGTTGGTTACCTATTAACATGACCTTGTCCTGTTGTATTTTCAAATGCATCCCATAAATTGCTGTTCAGGCTATTCGTGGTTATTATTGTTCTCAACTAAATGTACTTGACGGGCATAATCATCCATGTTGTGTGACGAATCAACTGCATTCGGTGATCAAGTTACATACATTTGCATCGCATGCCAACCTATCCAGGTTCAGTGATGGCTTCAAACAAAACGCCTAACCGTACGTTCAACCTGATAAAAAGTTATGCAGCGTTCCCACTGGAGAATTGTACAGTTACCATGTATAGTCACCACACCAGATCGTTGTCAACAAAGCTCAACTTTGTAACATTAACCAATTAAACTTCATAGTCACTCTAGTTGAGCATCATGCGTGTCAACGGCGTCCGCTAACATGGTTCTTCTGTCAGCGGTTTATTTATTGCATTTATAGTTAATTTATTCATCGGCGACTAATCGGATTAATGAAAAAAGAATGTGTGATGTATAGATTCTTAAGTTAATTCAGGAGCACAATGATGAACAGTGAGCATAACTGCATACATCATTCGGTCTTTAGCAGTGTGGGCATCTGAACTGCCATGTTACGATGGAGTCTGTCCTTGTCACCGGTGAACACCTTTACAATCAGATACACGTTATAAGTGGTATTTTAAAATCTGCAGATGATTCGTGATAAGTAAAAATCTGATTTCCAGGCTATAGAAATTGACAACCATAAGTCCAGATATGTCATTTTCAACAAGTGGTTTTCCCATATACCTGCTTCAAGAAGAGCATTCCATCTACATTATGTTCAATTTTTCCAACGATTAAAAAATAATTTTCATTGGTTTACTGGGGAGGGGATATCTTTGAGGCACGATTTGGATATAAATCGAATTGCAAGCGAAATAAACGTGAACGGATGTTGAATACTGAACCATAGTTTGACCAGTACGTCGTATGTACCATTCGCAATTTTAGATTTAACGTATAGCTTTTCTGCAGATATATATACGACGACCTTTAAATGTGTCTTTACTTCAGGTTATTGGCAACAGTGGGGAGAATGCACCAGTGGTCAAAAACAAAATCGCTGTCGTGAGCTAGTGGTTTAGACCGCCATGTTTTTTACATTATACTATTTATGTACTATTACCAATCGACTGTTAGAGTTTACGCACACGTACTCATGGTATTTTGCTGACGACAAGTGGTCGAATCGGGATAGCACTTTGAACAAAAGAGGTTCGGAAGAATATAAACACACAGACATTGTCATTTTAGATGGTATTGAAGTCACTAACCACACAGTATGCGTGAAAACAGAATATCCTGCAGCGGGATCACATCAGTTTGTTTGACTAGTGTGTTGCCATCTTACGCTACCTTTCGGGAATGTACACTCAAATAGCCGTCAAAATTGAATCCGTACCCGTTCGTTTCAAAAGATATCCAATCAGTTAGTTAGCGTCTTATTTCGACAAAGTTGCGTTGTCTGTTACGAACAAAACAACTCTCAACGGTGTAGCCCATAGACATAAAATAAATTCGTGGAAGTTTCATAATAACGAGTAAGCTTAGCTGGTAAGAGCAAAATGAATATACTGGCCTCCACCGGTGCTGAGTACATGTGGCTTCGCAGATCACTCTAACAAGTGACCACCGCATTGACGGCAAACGTTATCAAGGTTGTAGCGACCCTATTCGTTATTGTCAACTATGTTAGAGCTACGAGTGCCATTTGTACTCTTTTTGTTCCCAACTTTTGTATGTACTTAAACATTTGTTTGAACGAGTAGAGATACCGACAACTACCCCGCGCACTCGAACGTACGACCCCGCTGCGTGCACGCTTGTCGCTCCGCTCTGTTATCGTTTCGTTTTGGTATCCGTTTACTCTCGCTTTGACCTCGCAAGTCAACAATATACTTTTTGTCTACTCGCTGTGTTATTCTCAACCGGTCGTCTTCGGTTTGCTTGATCCTACAAAGTCAAGGAAAGGTTTGGGCTCCACACACCATCAACATTGACCAATAATCGAAAGTCATTAGAAATTTAAACGAAGAATAAAGTATTGTCAAAACAGGAAGAACCACTGACAGTGAGCGAATTTCGGACGATTATGCAAAATCAGTTAACTAGTCGGGATATTTTACAAAGAAAACATGGAAAACAACATTTACTATTTGAAATAAATCCAGCTAATGCAGTATTTTCAAAATTGGAAAACCACTGACAGTGTGCGAATTTCGGAAGATTATGCAAAATCAGTTAACCAGTCGGGATACATTACACGGCGGCAATAAGCAATACGCAAATAATTCATGGAAAACTTCACAACATTTATTATCTGCAATAAATCTAGCTAATGCGGACATTGTGATTTTTATGGAGTGAACGAAAATTGTCCTATAAATTGTATCGACTGCAGAGACACGATAGCACCGACGCACAAAATTGTTCGTTTTGGTGGTAATCAGCTCATAGAAACCGTATTAGAATTGTTAATTTTCGAAGTTTCAACAAACACTTGAATTGTAAGAATGTCCAACTGTCACTTCCCTCTGATTGTATTCATGATACAGTCAGTACGTTCACTGCAATTAAACAACCAGTGAAATAAATTCACATAAATTTCATGATAAAACACATTGAAAAGCTGGTGTACAAAATAGGCTTCTTGTCAGTCACAAAGATTATCGTTGCCTTACGTCCATACATGGAAACGATCAGGAAATTTATGGAGATGAATTTGTGATATCAACAAGTAATGTGGCAGGTTTGTTAACTTACGAGGTGCCTAACTATCAGAAGCCGGGACTTCGGTTGTTTACGAACTAGCGACAAGATGAGCGTATCCTTAGGTGGAAAAAGTTGTATGATCTGAAGTGTAAGGAAATGCCGCGTGCTTAACCAGTGAAGCGCTTGCTACACTGAAGCGTGCTGTTCCTAGCGCTAGTTTCAGATCAGCCAAAGTCAAGACTTCTCACAGTTTCGTGGCTTTTGAACGTGCAATAATTCTGTCTACTAACTGCATATGGGCTGTAAGATTAAACCGTTAAATGTGAAGGTGGAAAGTTCACAGAGTTCGTCGATAAACCGGCCCACCTCTAGGTATTTCATTATAAATCTGTGATGTATGCTAGTTAGCCTCGCAGCAACTTCCATTGGTATATGACAGTCAACTTCCAGACTACTACCAATCAACGGTCACATTTTTGATTCTGCATAGCACTAATCTAACAATTTATACACTTACAAGGGCAGTTGACTTTTGTTTGCAGAGCGAAAGCAGTTGGAAATCGAAAATCAATGCAACTATTATTTCAAGAAAGGGGTGACAATATGACGTCAGTGATACCGCCTACCAGCATGCTGAAGTGACTAATACAGTTGACCCTTGTCGTACACGCGTTAAGCGGTAGTCGACTATGCAGAAAACGCTGGTGAAAGGTGTCCGCATTTCCCCCAACGTTTTCTAAGTCAACGGAATCGTACGAGATGTGCGAGAGTTTCGCATCGTGTGCACACGTGAGAGATGGCTGAAAAACGTTGAGAACAAGAGAATACCTATAATGGAGCCTATCTGGTCTTACCAGAAAATGATGTTCTTTACTGTATGACTGAGAACGGAAAACGAATTTGATGCGAACACTGAATTGTCCCTGTATATGTACCGCCAGTCATATCGAATAACAGTATTTAGCACACCAACGAAAATCTTTTGCATGTACAGTTGAATGATGAGAGTCGGGCTGTATGCCTTACTTCACGCTATTTACTGTCAGGAATTTTGTTCACGCAATTATGAAGGTCTACGTTAGAATGATTATACTGGGTCACCTAGCCCGAACGCCCCTGACCACAAACGTCCTAACTACAGTCTCAGTATGTGTTATTATTTCTGTCCAAAAAGCTTGTCAATCAGTGTTTGCAACATAGATTTTAGGAGGCAGTAACTAAGCTGCTTTTGTAATGTTCATGTTTACAATACGCAAATCTGGGCGCTTGGCATCGACGGATTGCTTTCACTAAACGGACAGGAAAGTTGAGTGCGTTTAACCGATTCAACCACCCATAGTTTAGTAGTAGTTTTAGCATAACCTAAAAACGTCGTCATTTTGAATTAGCTCTTGGATTGGCCGACATTGAGTGGAGCGTGAGGGAGTTTACTCATCCTTTATAAACGATGAACTCACTATGTCGGTCGTCGGCACGTCGAACATCTGTTAAGGCCAATTGCTGCATATTTTGGTTTGTAGACGTGTTTGACTAAGAAACACCCCTGGAACAATCAATTCTTTGTACTGGCGATGGTTATTCTCGGTTGATGGACGTTATGCAAAACTGGAAATAATTAATGGCTTTTATCCACTGAACACTGATGTACAACGAATACCCGGCGTGCTCTATCTCGAAATACGCTAGAGAAAGATCAAAACGGTCAAATCAGAAACAGTGTTCCTCAAAACCGTGTATATTACACTACCATACAAGGGTGCGGATGTAATCACCCTCACCCAACGTAGACCAAAATGTGCCCTCAGAGCTGCGTATAACGCGATAGAATTAAGATTAACCAACCAGATGACACGGCTGCCTAACACACTCAGGAAAGACCCAGTCAACCCACTCGCCACATCCAGCCTTATTTACGGGTTCAATTGTACTTGTGGAGTCAAGTACCTCGGCTGACTGGTGAGAACTTTTGGGACACATGTTTCGGAGCATATTCCCAAATGGCTAGCGAACAATAAAAGCCGGCGCCGCCCAGTCTTCTATCACACGACATTTGGTAGAAACGGGACATGTAATCCAAGTGGAGAAGACCTGTCGTGTGTTGTATCGCCCAATCAATAAACATACTTTACCTTTTACTGAGGCCGTTGCGACACACCGTTACAAACCCTCACTTTGTGTACAGAAGCAAATGATAGTTAACCTACCACTACTAGGTTGTTAGGAGTTTGTAATCATGAGTCTATATTATTCGTCAACTGGTTGTTATTATTTAAATGCTTTGGTTGTACCGTTTACATAAGTTTATTTCCTTCTCGTATCTTAAGTCTAGACTGCCTACTAACTTCCGTTTATTTCCACGTGCCTTGCTGTAAGACCGATATTGGCTGCATCGTTAGTTTCCTACTCGATCAGTTTAAATTCTGGTTTTTATTCGTTTGACCAAAGAGATCGGTCGAAATTTCTCCACAGAGTACATCTTACGTAATCCTAATTGCGTGTTCTAAATTATTAGCGTGTTCAAATTGTCCAGTGTAGCATGCAAGCCGGTCGCTTTTACTGTGAATGCCCGTACCACTTGCGGATTATCTTTGGGATAACGTGGAGACACAGTGGGACAGAGTTCTTCGGAAGTAGTTGTTCCACAAACAGTCCTGTGATGATTGTAAATCGCTACGGAAAATTATATGCTATCGTTGTTTTACTGCATGAGTAATAACATTATACAGAGACTGATTACATCACAATTTCGTTGGCTAACGTGCTGCATTATTACTACTGCGTAGAAGCGGGCTCTGAGTTTGAGCTAATTACATTTCCGACTGCTATTACGCATTTCAAATTATCGCAATTGGCGTCATGGTCAGGATATTCCTAGGGATGAAATTTTGCAGTACGGAAAATCTGAACGTCCACTCAAGTTCATGAGGAATGCGACTTACCCACTGCCTCTCGCATTTATCGAAGGAGAACCGATGGCTTCTTGTCCCCCAACTGTAACCATTGGAACAGTTGTTCAAGACGCATTTTGTCGGACAGCTGTGTTTCCTTAAGAATTGTTCGCTTAGCCGACTCATGGCGATCAGTAGCTGCGCCTAATAAGATATCGCTAACTAGGAAAAGAAAACACTGCATTTCCTCACGGTCATTGGCAAAGATGTTTATGTAGTGGGACAGATGTGTGAACTACGATAATTCTCGATATAAAAATAACGAGCGAAGCCAAGGACTGGACTCACCAAAGATTGACAATGTTCATGAGGTATACAATGAAGCTGGAAAGTATTCGCATTTTTCCCAGCGTAGCTGAGGATGCGAAGTAACAGAGCTGAAAGTTAATCCAACATATAGGATGTTTTCAACTGGATGGCAACCACTGGCGTCGTAGGAAGAACCAGCAGGCACGTGTAGCAGAGTTTATTCGAAAACGTGTTGTGTTGTTGTTCTTACTCAAGTCAAACAAAAACGTACAATGTGTCGTAGTGAGATCACCTTCGACGTTCCCAAAATCCTAAACTCCCCGCGGCGTGAGAGTTGCCTCGCCAGTACCACCGCCCTGATTCACATTACCTTGTGAATGTATATTTACTACAAACCGCTAGCATCAAAGTTAGTGTGTTGGCGCAGGTATCGCAGTTTTACTCGTAGCTGTAGAAGGAATCCGCGCCATCTCTACTATTGTAGGCTACATTCACTTGGATAACAATGTTTTAGCTTCCACCGTTGGGAACACCGCCTAACCAGGCTGACACTTGTTTGAATCCTGAAGGTCAACTGGAGTTTCCGTTGACATTCGTCCTCTCTGGCGGCTGCCGTGCAGTTGTGCGGAAGGTCCTCTCACGCTCAGCTCATTAACGCCTTCATTCGTTGCGTTGAAGTCCGCTTGTGTACGGTGAGTAAATAAATAAATAAAGTTTGTCTGCAGATTCACCGTCTTCTCACTGTGACTTCTGAACCGTGTCAATATAAGGCTGGGGAAACCTTGGGTGTACGAACCCTGGAGCTAGCATCAAGAAAGTGGTCTGATGCAGCAGTTACGCAATGTTCCCAGTAAACACGCCGACACTGACCCGGAGTCGGTCCGCCTCTGGCACGAGTTGGCAAGGAGTCGGATCCGAGTGGGCGTGCAACGAAATCCAGAGCCGGTCCGACTCTGGCCAGAGTCGGATCGGAGTGGGCCAGAGTGGGATTCTAGTAGG
>JTDE01003659.1:61250-72516 GCA_014338405.1 Paragonimus skrjabini miyazakii | reverse complement strand
ACTTGATCAGTAAGCCTACTGAATTCTGCGATCACAATCTGACTGAAAGTTTTGACTGTGCGCGTCATTAACTGGAAATAATAGGATGCCTCCTACCTTCCCTATAGTTGATCAAGTAGACTGACTTTTACTCACAGACTCGTATAACCTGGTGGTTATACACGATTATTCAGTCGTGCCTGATGTGAGATCATTGGTACAGTAGACAGTAGGGTTACCTCGTGAGAACTCTGGCCGCAGTTCATCTACCTGTTTCGATCGGGATAAGCACTAATGAGTAGTAGGGGATTTTGATTTTCATATAGATTGAACATCACCCACAATTGATCGCAGCTGTCGCATTCCCATAGACTTTCCAGTCGGCCCCTTTCGAACAGCAGAAGCACTAGACTCGAGTTTCGCTCTCATTAGAGCAGCTCGTCAGTAGTGCATATCATCGCCACTGTAGCCGGGACTTGAACCACGGACATTCTGTTCATGAGGCAACCGTGTCTAACAATGCGCCATTGACCTCACGTTAGGCACGACCGAATTATCATATGAGAACGCTCATCCACTTTCGCTTGTGAGTAATGGTCAGGTTGCCCGATCGCCTCGAGAGGAGACACAGTTACTGTCTGTTAACTCCAATCGATGGCCCCTCGACTAGGACTTCTCTCCAAGTTGAAATCACAGGAATCATTGACTTGTTGAGCGGTATTTGATTACTGATGAGTAGTAGGGGCCGACTGGAAAGTCTATGGGAATGCTACAGCTGCGATCAATTGTGGGTGATGTTCAATCTATATGATAAGCACTAATGCCGAACTCTAACAAGTGTAAAACTCTAAGCTTGCGCAATGCCCATACGCGGTATGTGGTAGAAGTTGGTAGATCGAATCCAACAGAACTACAGATTTTTCAGAACTGTGTGTCTCCTAATTCAAAATATCTGCTACACCGCTCATCAGTATAACAGAAAAGTGGAAAATATTGTTTTTCATTTGCTGCTACCGACTTTGTCCGCAGGGACATTTGGATTATCACTCATAATGATAGGTCGAATGTGGTACAGACCAGTCCACGAACCTTGGAATTCAAATGAACCACAATGTCTTCATAGTTGACTGAACCAAGGTCTACTGAATAACCAGATAATCATGCCGTAAGGTTGTTGTAGGTTTTTATTGACAACACTTAGAATAGTACAGATTGAAATGAACATGTTCGAAAGTGGAAACTGTAATACTTTTGATTATGGACATCGAATAGCCTAGGAAATCTTAACTTCCCGCTTAAATAGTAAGAAGAAGGCTTCGGACGAGTTAAAATCAGCAGCTGTTATTCGCAGGGCAAGAACCCGAATATATAAATGTATAACGATATCAAAAATCAGGGTCTGATATTGGCTCATCATATTGGCGCATGTAAGGCCACAAGCTGTACTCTGATTGGTGAAATACGGAAAAAGAATCCGGCGAATGAGGAAAAACATAACATTGAAACTGTTTGTTCAACCCTGATGTTGTATCTTAAAATCGATGCTGCATTTTTCTGTTGCTAGATTGCATATTTTGTCGGGGTTCGAACAAGCGGCGAATCCTCATAGAAACATTGACGTATACTCCCAGTCTATCGTCATCAGGTCTACAAATATCAACAACACAATACTATCAACAGCATTGGTAACATTTTATCGTATCTGCTTACGATGTGTCAGAAAGATGTTGAAATGGCGGGCATAGCATGCTCGTGACATAGCGCCGAGCTGACTCTCATGGTCAGCTGTTATTTCTGTCACACTAATGGAAGGTTCACAATCTTACAATGACATTAACAAACATATAATAAGGAGAAAGTTGTTTCCGTTTAGCGCGTTGACTTACTATTGATTACCTGCTATACAGCACTTTACTTTGGAAGACAATAATCTGGGCATCCTTAAACGGGTGGCTCCATTGTATTGGTAACTATCCGGCAACCGGTTCGTTTCACTCACACTATCCAGTTTCTGTCAAGTGGTGTGTGAAGATTAAGATGAACTAACGTGAATTTACTGTTGAGACTTTTGTATTTCTAAATGAGAACGGTTGCCTCAAACGTAATACGTGCAACGTTGAAGGTACGCATCCATTCTATGTAAAGCTATCTCAGCATATCTGGTTTCAGAGTTAAATGACGCTGTTCGCCTGGTTACATTATGAACAGAACCTTGATGTTCCAACAAACATAAGAGTAAAGCGACGTTCTAGTGGTCAAATTCGTATGCTTTTACATCAGGTTGGATAAACAGTTTGTTCGTTAGGTATGATTGATGTCCACTGCATGACAAGCGGTCATGTTTTAGCGACAAGGCGTCCAATAAAGCACAAGCCTTGTTGTCCAACCCGCTAGTTACCATGCTACGCGCGCGCTTGCGTTTATGAGTCAGAACTCGAGTACACTAAATACCCCGGTTCCCGTTCCCACGTCGTGTGCACTTCTGCTCGGTTTATGTGTGTGATCGACGCCGTCTATCGGGGGGAGGGGGTTCCGCCTGCCAATCTTCGCCCGTTGGTCCGATTTCGTTGAGCGATGGCTCGTCCGGTCGCTCTTGTTGCCCGCCTTCTATCCACTGTGGGCTTTGATCGTATTGCACGACCGCGTCGAAATATTCCTGTGTTGGAAAAATAGCACCTCCGATTTGGTCGTCCATCCTATTTTGCCATCCATGTAACGCCCGTTGGTCCGATCCAGTCGAGCGATGACTCATCCGGTCGCCCACACCGTCCTCGAACCTCTCGCTGTGGATTTTTGGAAGTATCGCCCCCCACGTTGAGGTATTCCGCCGTGTTGGAATATTCGCACCTTCGGCCCGATAGACCACCACAATCTGGGTTTTATCCAGCCAATAACTACGACAAAGCATCTACCCTGAAGTCTGTTAATTATGAGCAGGGGACTAAAGAATGACTAAATACTAATGTTGTAACCTATGGTTGACAAATGTTCTGAACGCGAGGACTCGACGATTCGTGTCTGATTGGTGTCCAGCATTTGCTGCTGCGCCAGTGCGTCGCTCAGACTATCTTGTATAAGTTCCTTGATTTTTGTTTCAAGCGTTTTTTCTGTTTTACTGACGTATTTGTTCACGTAGCTGTAATAAAACTGACACTTACAGTGACTGGTAGAGAACACAGAAATTCGTTATCTGATCAGGAGTAGATACAACTCAGTCTGTTCACCAAACACCCCACACATCCACTGAGTCCGCACGAATGCAACAGTTCAAGTGATCTTCGTTTGCAAACTAAATAGTCCACTATCGCTGTCGACACATTTAAGGTATTCGCTTGAATCATACTCCCGACCTTATTCCACTTTGTAATGTAATCCTTTAGCTCAAGGGTGTGTCATTTATCCCTCTGTAAGTCCGGAGGAGAGTACATGAAGTCAACTCTCATTAATTTACATTGGTATTTCAGCACTGTCGTAGACAAAGACGCAAGGTTGAAGATAATGGTCTTTTTGACCATAGATTATCATATCGCTACAGCGTCAATTTAGTTCACTCTTGCGTGTCTCAGTTCGTTATGGAGGTTTACCAATACTTCGTTAATCAGATATCTGGTGTAAGTTGGTCGGAAATAGTGAACTAGAACTTCTACCACAAAAGATGTTCTTATATGCCTGAAAAACAGCGGGTCATGTTTTTTGAAAAAGCTGAGTTTTAAAAAATGGGCTTCGACTGGATTCAGTCCAGTGACAGAGGCAGCATGTCTAATCTCGACAGATACCCTCCTAGTTGAGCTACAAAGCCACACCGGTGGCTCAGAAATTTCACATTCGCGCCTAGTTTCCAATCCGTCCCGCTGTCTCATATGGAATCCATCAACAGACTGACTCAACAGAGGTTCGCGAACAGTTCATGCCGAATTCCAATAAAGCGACTGATGAGCAGCAAAAATTGATTACCAATATATTTTACTGACAATTAGTGTTACTGATTATATTATTGATGTATTTTCCGGTCCATCTCCATCGATGCTGATCTGTCCTGTTTGTTTCGGAACCTTCATAACTAAGTAGCAGATCCGGATTTTTCACCTGAGCATCGTATGATTTATGCATCGCTTCTCAAGAAGTTTCAACTAGACCCAAAAGGAACAGCCTAAACGGGTGCTTACAGGTATTCTGAACAAAGCAGTAGCATTGCAATCCTACCTACAGGGGCAGTTCGCATTCAGAGTAGTGCAATTGTAGCTGATCTTTCTACCTGGATAACGTTAATTCAGAATCCTTAAACTTGTAAGGTTGATGATATATTCGTACTAACACCTTTCGTCATAACAAGTAGAGCTGGTTAATGAAAATGCAAATGTTCACATTTCCATCATAATCAAGTCACTGAATTCAAATCAAGTCAGTGTTGCTGTGCTGTAGTGATTGCCATATATTATACTTACTTTCCAGCTACAGAATCTTGCCTTTTCGATGGGACTAGTGTGGGACGGCATAGCTCCAATTGTAATTTCATTGGTGTTTAATTTCCAAAAGAATTCGTTGACCGAAGGGGTTGCATCTGGAAACAGTGATACAGGAGGTATAACAATCGATTCGCGCGATACTTAACTACCTGTTTGCAATTCACGGTTCTATCATATTTCCAGATTTTCTCCAACAACGCGTTTAGAAGGTCAGTGATTTCTAAGAAGCTTTTACTGAGGCCAGCGTTAGAACATGTAACTTATTTGTGGTGCCTGGAGTTAACCTTGGTTAGATTTGTTGCGTCTTCAGTAGACTTGTGCGAATATAGAATTTTCAAATAATACACGATATATGTGCGAGTTCTTGTTCGGTTATGTGGACCTTCAGTGGTTTTAGATTCAACTTGACTAAAATCAGATGACGCTATACGTCCGTTAAATTTTCTAACTGGGGCTTTCTTTTCTTCCATAAACGATTGGGCATGTTGAGCAATCCAGTACAGACCAGTCTGAATTGCATGCGGACAAAATGGTGCGACGAAAGCCTTTTTAGTTGATCTATCTCTTAACTTCACTGGTCAATCTCATGGTGTTATAGTAAACGCACTGGAACCGGTCGACCCACGTAATGCATCGAACAGGTAGTGTATCCCTGAAATTGGAAGTACATCATTCGGGCTGGTTGCAAGCTATAACCATTGTTCATGCGTTTGATAGGCATAAGAGGTAAGCGCAGCAGTTATTCGCAATCCATACGAACAGTTGTTCACAAGTGCGGTCCACCAATTTTGTTGATTTTGCCAAATGCCAGCCATGGTCGATTTGTCTGCTGGATTTAATATTATTCAAACTAGCTGTCTCCACGTCTGTGTACTTTAAACCAATGACGTAAATTTGCGTCAAAAGGATTTGTGAAGCAGAACGCCGGTAGTTACCTGACGACAAGCTTCAGCCAGGAGTTTTTCGATCTCTGTGACCAAGTGATTCATCTGATGGTCGTGACAGTCGAACAGCATTAAGTATGTCAACGTCGCCCTGAAATTCTTAGGCTACTTGCTGCATATTGGACGTGTCTTGAACGACACGACTTGTTCACTATGGTAACAAAATGTATTTAGTTCGAGTTTTCTATATGGGTGATCAGAAAACTAGATCCAGTGATATAGTTTCGTTCAATTTCATTGGATAGCTTAAGTAAATATTATGAAAAACGGCTTTAGTCCACAGCTTCCTGGTGGCTTCATCTGCGAAATACATAGAGCAGAAAGGTTTCGACCTTTATGTTAAATGAAACTTCTGGAGACACTCAAATAGAGTCTGAGGGCTGAGAGACATTTTTCAAAATATATTCAGTACTCTTCTGCACTTCTATTGCGATGGGCTGGAATTCTTCATAGTGGCGCTTGTGTCATCCTAGGACCACCAGCAATAATAACATGTTCCGGCGAATTACTTCGGCCTACGTCCCTAGAATGCGCACCCTTGTTCATAATTGTAAATCTCGGATCGCCTTGGAGCTTTCCTTAGATGTTGTGAGGAGATGATAACGGGATTCTATGTTACATTTCGTTAATTTTATATGAACGCTAGTCCCTATTAAATTTCGCAGTGCTATTGCGTCCATTCGATCAACTAACGGGATTCCCGCGCCCTCTCGTTTTAACTTCTGTGCAATCTCTCAGAGGACAATATGACTATGAGTCAAACACATAGATTTAGCAGAACTCACCAAATACTTTTGTACAGTTCTGCAACCGTCTTAAATCCTCTTAGTCAGAAGTGTAATTAAACGCATGTCAGCTTACTGGGTGTCTTCTTTTATCAGTTGACGTGAGCGGCTGCAATAGATACGCCAACACCATTCAGCCTCTCCGACCTATAGAAACGCAAAATCCAACTGTTCGGATGGATATAGTATGAGCGTTTGTTTGCCGCACGGTGTGTCGATTCTTACAACCAGCGGATCTAGTATACAGGCTGTTCTATCAATATTTGCCATGTTCACCATCATGCGCTTGTCCCGCAAACACCGGGACACTTGTGCATACTCCATTACATCCTTATCTGGCATCCTCTTTTGACCTGCTGGAGGTATTCGAGCAGTACGACAAGCCATCTGTTGTATTCCAGATCTTTCTGAATAGTTCTTTGATGGTTACTTCGTCTAGCACACTCGTTTAGGATATCATAGCAAATGCATGTGTTCATAGCAGGCTTATGAACACCCTGAAATGTTGACCCGAGAGGAGCGGTCAGAAGCATACATGAGCCTGTCTGTGTTGTCCGGAGAAGTTGTCACCAAAGCTGAACGTATGCAGACAGGAAAAATTTGGTTATAGGCTCAGCTGATTAGTTTTCATTTTGTTCAAAGCGTCTGCTACAGTGATCATGACAATCGTGAACAGCGGATTTGCAATACTTGGTTTCTGCGGCACTTAGTCCTTGCTGTATTGTGCGTCCATTTCCGACATGACGAATCCCGACAGTAAGTCATATTTGTAATCACATAGACGACTACTAGGAAAATTAATCAGTTTTTGATCCATAGGCAGTACGGAGCTTACCTTCAACTTCAACTGGTTCTTCTTTCACATGTTAAGTGTGTACGTGAGTTCTTGTAGTGATCGAATAAGTTGAAAATGTGTGCAGGTTATCCTGACCCTTAGTTTAAAAACGGTAGAACCATCACACGTCAGTCATCAAGTTGCATGCGATAGGGCGAAGGCAGTTAGTGCATTTGTTTAGTTGTGGTAAACTGTGCAGTGTAGGATTTTGAAAAGCAACACGTATACAAGAAATTTTGTTGTACGTTGAAGATTACCACTGGGGAATATATTCTGGCATTGCAACGGCTGTACAACATCCGTACACCATTAGCTTGTTTGGCTAAGTGAACCAGTGTGGCGACTTATTAGACCCAGGTTCGTGTGTATTTTCGTGGATGGAAAAACCGTTTAGAAGCTTTCTTCTCTAAAGTTTATTGTCCCCCACTGTCTCTAGAGCGGAGTTTGTAATGCAACAGACTACAGGAAGGGTTGTTGGAGTGACACCGGCTTTGAAAATCATGCAAACCACCAATCGGAGACAACCGCAAACCTGAAAGGCCGTTGAAATCAAAGGACGATGTTCATTTTCAAGAACGTGTATACTATCATCGTTTAACTGTCCGCGAAGTTTCCCAAGAGCTACCTACCAATTAAACTTAGTATCCGACAACTTTGACTTGAAAATTGAAGACGCATCGTATTGCTGTATAACTATTGCCGCATTCGTTGACAGTTAAGCATCAACAAAACAGTTTCACGAGCTGTTTAATCACGCGAACACTGATGATACATTCCCAAAATTGACTCAGCAGGTGAGTGAATGTGGATGCTGTATCAAAAAGCAGTTGAATCGAACATACTATTTGTAATCAAGAAAGATCGCCATCGATTGTGAAGGCTATTCGGATAGTCTTTAACCTTATATCTTAACTTCGCTCCTAGCGGTCAGGTTAGTTAACAAAGAGGAAAATTAAACAACGATGTCTAAGATGTGAACAGGCAAAATGTGAATCAGATTTCATGAGAGTGCACCTGTTCATGCACCAGTCTGTGCTGACAATAGGGCGGTGCATGAAACAATTACTGTCCCACAGCCGTTCTACGCTCCGGATTTCTCTCCCGTTTACCACTTATTTCCAAAATCAGTTCTGGAAGATTACCGTTACAAAACGACAGAAAGTTAAAAGAGAAATTCACTGGAATTTCTGTTCAGCATCCCTCAAAATGCGTTAAAAAGAATGAGCAAACCGGCAGGAACGGTATGTAGATGCTAGAGAGAAGTGCCTTGAGGAGGGCAGGTCTGATTGCATTGTAAATAAAGGACTATTTTCAAAGTTTCGTTTCTCACCAGACAAGTAAGGACATTTAATATACAGCGGGAAAGTGAACGACGTGCAGAATGAAGCTACAAAACGTACTATTCCATCATGATATTTCAGAACTCGAAACGTACACCCTTGAGTAACGACATGAGGTAATTCAACCAATTCAGTTAGAACTTAAACACACAATTTTTATGTGAATTGCGAAGTATTTGATTGGATAGAGCAGATGGTCTCCAGATGATCTCAAAGAATATACTTAAACAACTCGACATTAGATGAGAAGGAAGATTTGTGTCACTAGAAAAAAGAGCGAACTCACTTAGGTTCACTGCGCAGTTCACAGTGTAAAAAATGCCTATCAAGGTTTGTAGAAATGTCAAAATATTTTTTCACAATGAACGTATTGCATTTTGTATAGGACTACGTGACAACGCAAACACACAGGCTCAAAATTTGCATAAAGTTTATTTACACCGCAGAACTGTAACAAATGTATTACGTGATATTTTTTCAGATAGCTGGGACGAAGTGACACACAATAATTTGACCCGAGTAAATTCGGATCCGGATAATAGAAAAAGTGCGTAGTTATGGTGCTGAATTTAATCTGACACTTGGTCGAAAACTTGACTGTCAAGATCACATGAGTGAATCATGGAAGTGATGGTTGTTTCAACTTTGTGGAACGATTAGTGAGCAATAGGCGATTTGGTTAGTATATATTGAACATCACTCACAACTAATCGCAACGTTCACACTCCCATAAACTTTTCATTCACTCCATATCACAAAGAAGCGCTAGGCTCAAGTTCCACCCGTGTTAGAGCTCATCAGTAGTGCATATCCTTGCCACGACCAGCACTAGAACTCCGATCACGCTTTCAAGAGGCAACCATGTTTATCACTACGCCGTTAACCTCATATTTGGCATACCAGAATTATCATATACGAACATTGAGCCACATTTGTTTGTGAGTAAGGTCCAGGTTGCCTGATCGCCTCAAGAGAAGACAATGCAACTGTCCTGTAACCTCCAATCGATGAACTCGGGAATAGAATTTCCTTTCGAATTGAAATTATAAAAACCATCAACCTGTTGAGTGATGTTTTGATTACAAATGAGTCGTAGGGGATTTGGTTGAAGTTAATTCAATTACTTTCGTAGAAGGCCAAATTTACACAATGGTTCCTTTCCGCACATTGCGGTTTCCAAAAGGTTCAATCGATTTCTCGTCAAAGCTGGTCAACCTCTTGAGTGTAGTATATTATTAACAGTGGACAGAATTTGATACGATAACTTTAAATGGAGATCTTTTATGTACATATTAAAATCAAAATTAGACGATACTAACTGCTTCATACAAACACTAATTATGCTGAAACTTGACAGAAAACGAATGAATCGACTAACTAGTGGACACAACCGATACCGTAGAAACAGGATGCAACTGATCGCTGAAAGATTTGTCCGAATTAAATTTCAAAGTTTTGTAGAAAGCTTTGGAATTTCTCACAAAATATATTACGCAGACACAGATGTCTCTTCAGTTAATGCTCTAACTGATGAACCACTTGTGTAGATGTGTGGTTTTAAATTAAACCAAAACATTTTCATTCCTTTTACTAGTTGAATATCTTATTCATACACAAAATGTCAGACAACAATTCGAAGTACTTGTTTGTAATCAGAACTGTGTTGTTAAGTTGGGACAACTGCTGTCAGACATCCTTCTTAGAGTAGTAGATCGGCAGTTCTTGGACAGTACTGCGTCAACCATCATTTAGAAACCTTATGTTGACGACATTCTGGGGATACTCACTTTTCACTGCTTTAAAAAATCCTTTCATTACTAATCATTTAGCTATTTTGAATCGTACTAAGCTTAGTGTGAAAATTACTATCAGTTAGCACAATGAAGTTACATCGAACGGTCTACTGCAAATCGAACTGGAGTACACGGTACTTGTGTTTAACCAGCCACACTCAAATTCTGCCTACTCAAAATGAGGATCTTCTCTGCAACTACAGTTCAAGAGGAAAGGGTGTTCGGCAACGCAACTTTACTAACAAAGAGGTGTCCGGGGCAATTGATCTAAACACGCAGTACAGAAATACGCACACCTCTCCCTTATTCTACTGCTGGTGGGACAGGTCAAAACAAAGCAAATTTAGAAAACAAAACGTCATACATTCGATAACCAAATTTGACATATACAACGCTTTTCACCAAGTGAAATATAACTCGGTAAATATGTTCTGTCGACTGCAACGTTCCGGTTCGTAGACAGACCCAAACTGACCATGACCTCCCAATGAAATGACCGTCTGCTTCACCACTGTGAAGTGACCTTTTTGGCTGGTTGTCGGTTAGTGCCGATGGCGTAGCCAGCACACCACCCTGGCTTGTTTCAAGGTCGACTACCAGTGTCATTTTTACAACAATTGCGGTGTTAGCGTCATAGCCGACATCAGTGTTTTAACAATCAGAATAACATCGAAAATGGTGGAAAGTCGAGGAAAGGTACGTGGACTGTAAAGTAAACAAGACGATTTGCTAACCGTCCTTGGCCAGGATATTTCATAATATCTTTAAGAAAAGAATGAGGCAACTATCAATGTGAAACGCTTACGAACGTAACAGTCCTACTCTGAAAATGTATCACATAAAATCTTGTGATGAAAACGACAAAAATGAAGTGATTCACTCACATGTTCATTTGCAAGGCATTAATCCGTCCATACTTTCAGTAGAGACAAATGGAACAAACGGTAACGCTCAATACCACAGTTGAGAGACTAACGAGCGATCCATAGTATAGGATTCCACATTGTTATTCGTATAGCACTGTGTAGTCGTTTGGCACATAGTGCCGGATTGAACTGTGTCTGTATAGTCTGTATTGGCAGTGTTTGTTACCACTACCAGTGGTGAACAAGATACAAGGTCCT
>JTDE01003659.1:43932-61150 GCA_014338405.1 Paragonimus skrjabini miyazakii | reverse complement strand
TAGACATCGTCAATGTTAACAGTTCTGATAGAGCTCTCACTGCTGACTATGTCAGACAGTGAACGTGTAGTTCGAGCCATTTATATAGGACACATTATAGGATGAAAGTTATGGAAAACGTTATAAACGTCGCGTCATTCACAGATAAAATTTAAAAAAATGTCCAAAAGTAATTAACGAAGGTGTGTACATGACGACGTTGATGGATTAATTTATGAACACATATATGGACCACACACACAGTATAGTGTGGCAATTTTAATTTTAAATGGTAACATTTCATACGATCGGATCACACATGGGAGTGTAATTACGTCTTAACCTCAAAACAAAGATCGTTGTTTAAAAAAATAGAAAGATGAAAGATTGTATAAAGTGAAAGGGTAGTGTGAATGGAAGGTTTCAGTATTTATTGTACAGATTGCCTAATATGCTATAGAAAGTGCGGTGAAGCTGCCATGTTCATAAAAGTTCTCGTTTCTTATACGAATGCCAGTGCAAGCAGCTTGGTTGTTTGGTACAAGGTCATATTCTTGAGTAGTTTTTGTTCATTTGTGGTATGTAATATTTACGTCTCTCAGCTGTCCCGCTAGTGACGGCAACAGGGAGATTGACTATTTTTTCGTGACCTCATAGGAACTTCTTGGCATGTTACTGAGTGCCATATGTAGTGATTTCAATCTTTCTAAACAACTTCGGCCAGCATAACATTGTGACCTTTCCCACATACCTGCATGAATATCTCGATTTAGCCATCCCTAACAACATGTAGTTGATTGCTGTTCACGGGCTCTTTCCAACCGGAAAATCGAAACAGTTGATTGTGGAGCTCTCATCTACGGTTTACAGTAAGGTTCGTCATTAGCTCTTCGCTCCTTGTATGAACTACAGAGTAAGATGACAAACTCTTCTCCCCAACAACTGTAATCGTTTGACGGAAAGGACACCCTCACCCGAATGGAGTTCATTTGTTCACGACTATCCTTCCGTTTACTGAGTTTAGTTAGCCGGCAGCCTCGGTTCTGGTTCGACACTCGTTACCCTTGGGGAACACTCTTCATTCGTGCTGACAGTATTTCCTTTCCCTATTTCTGTGAAAGTCGTATAGAGGAAGATAAGGATTATATAAGGAGAGGCCATCTATCAGTGTGCAAATCACAGTCCACAAGAAGTGAACTAAACTGTTTAAACTCGATGTAATTCATACACTACTAGGTGATGCAGGCTTAAGTAAGAGCCGAACCCTAATACTGAGAAACCTGTTATCACTGTCAAAAAATCAAGCATAATCTAAACAGAATAACGAACAATTCCTTCATAGCTTCTAAAGGGTTTTGGTTTCCTGTTGATCAGTCTACTTTCATCTTATACCTTTGAAGAACTCATCCGATTGTACAGCAAACGGATATGAAGGATTATCATTAACTGTTTTTAAGGAATGTGTTTAGATTTTTTATCAATCTCTAATTGAGTTATTCACTCGAATGTTCGCACACGGCAAAATATTACAGACTACTGGGGGATGGCACACGTCGAGCTAATTTCTAACAAATAGAACGCCCCGGTTTTGTCGCAACACTGAAAGCTGTCAAAAAATCAAATCTCGCTTGAATTAAAACTCAAATATACACCGCGGTCATAGCCTCACTGCCGATCACCATTGGTTCGGATGTTCCGCAAAGTATAGTCTTTTCTCCACGTCTTTACTTTCACTCCATGTAGTATCCTTGTCGATCAGTACACAGATGCTATTGTTGTGACCTGGAGACAACCCCGATCTGCCTGCTGTACGATTTGCAAAATTCTTCCCAAAATCTTAGTTCACATTATGCATAGGATCTTAAGGATCTTTGTCTCTCGTCCGCTTGGTGCATGCGATCGGGTTTGTTTGTTTGCATGCTTGTCGGCCTATGCGCGCGCTTGACGGTTAGATCCTCTGTAATACAGTTCGCTGTCGTGTGATTGACGCCATTTGAGTTTTCGACTGTGTAAGTTGTGTGCATGACTTACTGGGCCTCTGGCTCATGCGTGTCCGTTTTCGTTACCATTCCAGATTCGCGTTTGGCCCTCGTCCTTCAGAGAAACGCTGTTCCTCAGTGCCTCCACTCTGTTGCACATTACACCTCAACCTCCCTAGCTACCTTCGCGTATCCGTGTCGTTTAGGGCTGATTGACACCTATTGTAATTATCGTATAATATATTTTAGTCTCCCACAATTATTGGGATTTTTATTTCGCGTCTGTTAGTCGTTGTGTATACCTGGACAGGCGTTAATTTAGTACAAGTACGCACCAAACTATGGTATCAGGCATCAAACACTCAACTTTTAGGTTTTTTCTAATCCCACCGGATAGTTTACCCAAATTAACAGACTGGTCAGAGTCTAGCATTCTCTCGTAAAACACATCTAAGTACGTTAATTTGTTTATTAGCTGATGAAGGGAAATGAGAAAATTCCAACCCAATTCCGTCCTCTTTAGGTATATAGTGAATCGCTACACAGGCTTTTTTGTGCTAGATATTTAAGGATTCTTTTGAACACCTATCATACATGGTCACTTCATGCTACGGATGCTTCTATTCAAAGTGAGAGAAGTTTTTGCTACGTTTAATATTCCTCTCTATTCCACATCATTAAGGTTAGTTTTCCAGTGTTTGTCTGTTTCCGCACTGAAAGTGTTCCTGGTCATTTATGGTCCCTGGTTTGATGTCGATAAAAACTGCACATTCACCGTGTGATATTTTCTGTGACTAGTTCACTGGTTTCATATTTTAATCGTTCCACAGTACACAAAACTGCGGCAAAAATCCTGCATGACAAAACTTAACATTCGGATCTTTCAATATGTTTCTCCGCACATTCCACTGTCCTGTTTTTTCTTGTGATTGTTTATCTAGCTCGACATTTGCGGAAATCCAGTCCCGTAATGAACCGGGAAGGTGAATCAGTGATTCTATTCAGGGGATATCGATTACAACCGTTCATTAACATTTCCATGAAGTTCATAATAATTGTAACTACTACTGTGTGACGCTAGCTCAATTGGCTAATTGTCATTCATTTGGTTACAATGACAATAGTTAAGAGACTGAGAAATCACCTCCCTGCGCGCCTATAGCTTATTACTGGTGTGGCGTGGCTTTGGAAAATGGCTCCCAAGATAGTCACACCGTCAGCACAAACTGTTTTGAGCACGCAAATATAAATTGTTGAGTATAATGGTCGAAGCATCAGGAAATTGAAGGAACCGATTCCGTTTACTCTACAAAATCACATAGATTGCGCTAAAAACTTAGGCGTTATGCCTTGAATGAACGATGAACCTCGATATGTGTAGTTGTGCACGGAGGTGGTTGCATTCTCAAGTGTACTCCGAACCTACGAAATGTCTCACCAAATAAATCTTCTTCGCTTATGTCTTTTCGTTGTTTAATTCTAGTTTAGTTTGATTGTTCAGACGATGTGTAGACGATTGATCAGCTTCACAACATTCCAACCGTAACGCAGACACCACATGTTGTTTTTTGTCTGGTTGACTTGGTGGTGGTCATTGTCTACTGACTTCTCTGAGTTCATGTACACTTGCCTTTCGTTTACCTTTATCATTCAGAGTTTGCTGTTTTCGGCCGTCTACGCGGTGTTTACTTTATATGATTGGCTATACTTCCTGTAGGAGAAATGCTAACATGATTTGGCCCGGGAATACTCGTCAGTCTATTTGGCTAGTGGGTGAATAATCCAGTACGAAAACCTGGTGTGTTTTAATACGTCTCGACGAAAATATCGGCTTAACAAACGGAACGTACACAAATACATACAAACCGAGGTCTGTGCTCCTACACTCGTTGAAACCGTCTACATCACTAGAACTGAGAACAGTGTTATGTTAACTGAAATGGATATGTAAATCAACAATCATGTTTTGTTTCGTATCATGGTTAGGCAGTTCGTAGTTATGGTTTACTGAGTTTCGTAGGCTCATATTCGTCCTTCTTCTCACTTGTTGCAGGATTGTTATGATTCCCCTTCTTTGGAGTTGGTTGTCCCTACCGTCCTCACAACGTGCATATTACATAGCCAGGGCACTACAGCTCTGGTGAGGGGTGCACTGTCCTTAAAAGTGGAGAATCTCAATTTTAATGCTTTGAGTCCAGACCACTCAGTCGGTTCAAGACGGTTATTTTCAGTCCAGTCTAACATAAGTATACAGTACAACACGTGAAGGTCAATTGGATGACTAAGGTAAAGCGCACCCGAAGCACGGATTAGCAGTTGAATGAGCAGTATTCATAACAGTTCTTATCAGACATCAGGTATTTGAATGGAATTGTCAAAAGACAAATTACAAATATTCTATCCAAATGGCTCAACTAGACTCAATGTTTCAGACTTCAAATGACTAGATGAAAAATAGATTAGTTGTTGGAATCCACTTATATTGCTGCGAGGCAAATGGGTGACCACTGTTATCGTTTTAAACAATTCTATTGCTCAAGTAACAAATGAGAATGTATCAACCGAAAGCAACTCACTTTTACAGCAAGCTGTTCTCCTGAAATGATGCGCCCCCATTGAAACATGATTGGTTATCGGAGACATTTCGATTACGATGTTTCATCGACAAAGATTCATTTTTGACATGTATATTCTAAGATCGGGTCAGTCCTCTCTAAGACTCAATACAACAATGCTGTAGAGTATTCAAGACTGATCATGTATAATTATGACCATGACGAACCGCCTGAAATGTCCCTTCACTAGTCAGCTACAGGTAACGTGGACCCTGAAAAACTGGAGTGATAAGCCACAGTTATGCTTCTACCTGATTGACAAGTACACAGCAAAGCAGATATATTGAAGTATCCATGACACTTATGAATATCACGCTGTTTTAATACCAGTGATGTAGAGATGATGGAGTAGAATGAAATTTATCCACAGGCAATTGTGGCCGAAAGTTGGCATGTGACTCTTCAATAAAGTCTTAGATGCGGAACAACGTCCAAAATCCAATCGTGATATGGATGGGCACTGATGCTGGTCATAACTAATTGAACAAAACTCGTGTCTGGTGTTTCTTTTTCGAAGGGATTAGCAGAAATGCTTACGTGAATTGTGGGAGTTTGAGACAACTGTGACAACATTGTTCTATGTAAATGTTATATATTTGACTTGAGGTTGATCAGCCAAAAACAATGGGCCTGACAACAGTTTCCGATGGCTAGGCAGGAGATTTTCAGCCGTTCGAAACGCTATATATGAGTTTCGCTATTGTTGATACTCATCAGTCATATGGATCCTTGCCATGACCGTCGTTTGAACTCCGGTCACGTTTTCATGAAGCAAACGTGTTGACTAGCGTGCCAATCATTTCAGATTTCCACATCGGGGATGTACACTACTAACGAGTTTTAGCAAATGGGAAAGTCGAATCCAGTACTCCTTTCCAGATGAAGCTAACTGGAAGGTCGTTGGGAATGAGAAAGCTAAGATCAATTGTTTGTGCGGTTCAATTTGAAACTAATCAAATCTCCGACTACTCATCAGTAGATCTTATCCATTTTCCCCTGACTCAGAAAAATACGACTGTATCGTTTACTATTTACAAAAGATGATGCACCTGTGACAGAATAACCTCTTTCAACTTAAAGGAACATTCACTGCGACTAAAGGAGTGTCAGTGAAACACGCATTGTCAAACTACACAGTAGGGTCATGGGAAACGGACCGACTGATCGGACGACTCCAAAAAGGTGTCAAAAGTGACGTTTAAAAATGAAAGAACTTGTAGGTCGCTAACTGCTAACGTTTCACACAATACTCAACATTATACATCCAGAAGAAATGTATTGCAAATAAAGAATGACCAATACAAAACAAACTTAAAAATGCCAAGATGAAGGATGATAAGTACGCAATAACAAGTATAAAAATAGGCGATTGGATTTTATTAACTCCGGGCTGCTCAGGTTGTAGTCTATATTCCATTTCAAACTGTTCAAAATAGTCGATTCCCCATGGAAATCAGAAGAAGAATACCGATAATTTTGAAGACGGGGACAAAAACCAACAACAGTTGGTGGGTGGGTAACGTGGTCCAAATGTGAAATTTCTGAGCTTCCGGCGTGGCTTCGTAGCTTAGCTGGCAGAGAGCTTGCCGTGTTTGGGCATGGTGTTTCTGTCGCTGGTTCGAATCCAGCTGAAGTCCAGCTCTTTCGCAAATGGATCTTTTCTAAACAGCTACAATATTTATTTTGATACTAAATCGATATGAGAAACTGAAATAAATTAAGTAAATCTAGTGCTTACAAACAGTTATAGTAAATCAGCGTTTCATCTAGCCACCTGAAATATAACTGCAAAACAATTTCCTTAGACCTAAAAAATAAGTATGGTCACTTCTACTACTGTTATAGGAGGGGTGACGACTGAATGTCTCACCAAAGTAGTGGATAATAGTCCATTAAAGAGAAGAACAGACGGAGTGGTTTGTGGTGCTCATCGCGCACAGATCAGATAATTGTTTCGGTTATCGTTGTTGACAAACGGTCATTCGTCCAGCCATTCCTCTCCCCTTGACCCTCCGTATGGTGTGTGTTTGTTCATCTAGCCGTTTTATTCCAGCTTCCCTTAGTGGTTATACCAAACGAGCAAACAGTGAAGATTTTGAACTGGCCAAATCGGGTTACGGAATCTGACCTGACGGGGTCGGAAGGCAGTGGCCAGGGAAAACTATCATTCTGCTGTTTACATTAACGTTAGATGCAAATGACCCTATAATTGTGATTACTGGTAGATTAGTCAAGGTCAGCGAACGTAAGCACTTTTGTATCAGTCTCCAGTAACACAGATCTTATCGCAGCTTTCGAACGAGAAATCGAAAGATGCATGTGGTTCTCTCCTATGGAGTTCATAGCCAGGTTGTGTGTATATATAAGTGTATTGAATAAGTTAGTGGGGCGCAACACAGTAGCACTTTGTAGCGACCTTGAGATTTCACTGGCCTGCCTGCGGTATGATGTGTAAAATAGTTCCAAAACTCATAGTTTCATATTGTACCTAGGCTATTAAGAAAGTACGCATGATCTATGTTGTAAGATTGTTTGTTTGCATGCCATGTGACTGCGGCGCGAACCCGAGTGCACACGTGTGTCAAAACACTTCCGGTTTAATCGCTCGTCGACGGCCGGTCTCTAGCCTCTCTAGCTAATTTACGTGTCGGTGCCATTTCTAGCGCTATAAGAGACCTTCTGTATATTTCGTGTAATAAATATTCGGTCTCTCCTCTCAACAGCCTTTTTGCATTTCGCGTCTGGTAAACTCGTACCTGGGAAAACGACTTAGTGCGCCGTGCACTAAAACTTCGCCTTCCTACAACTGAACTGTCGCATGGTTTCTAATGTCCTTCTTTGCATCTGTCAGACCACTTTAAGCCTGTTCGAATAAGGCTGATCAAATCCGTTCAGACAGGAACGGAAGCATGCGCTTCTGCTACAAACAGAGGGAGGCGAATCTTACATTCGATAACGACCTTGACAAGAATCTCACCATTAATATTTACGCTACGCGGGGATTGTCTATAATAACCCGTACCGTAAGCTGTCTATGTCTAATTGGTTCAACTGTTGGTCAACACATTAGTGTTAAAAACAATGACAGTTTGTGACAGCGCTCAATATCATGCAAATCTGATAGGGATACATTTCGAGGACTTTTATGAAGAAAGATCACCGTTGATGTAGGCGTTGTATCCACCCAAGAGGGGTTCAACTAAGGTCGCATGAAGAACAGTAAAGACGAGGTTAAGGCAACAGTTGCTGATCCATTGTGACAAATTTATGAATGGCGATCTTGTAGGTACGTTAGGTAAGGCGTTTTCTGAATGAGTTAGTCAACAATATCATTCTGGATGTCACCCATTTTCATAACTTATCAACTAAGAGACCTAAACCATGATAGATACCGCATAGAATACTGCAAATGTTTTTGATTAACTATTCATTTAAATGAACCGTACTGCATAGACGATGACTGTTAAGGTGAGCGTGAATTTATGAGTTCAGTGTGCCATCACTGTACACAGTTAAATGTGAAAATAGTCATCTGAAATGCAAATCAGATCAATTGTTAAATGGATTGAGAATAACACAACGTTATAAGCAAGTTATACTACTCTACGTTTCAACCACCTCGGGTGGCCTTCCTCAGGAGTGTTGTAATCGAAATCACACTAACATGTGAGATTTCGATTACGACACTCCTGGGAAAGGCCACCCAAAGTGGTTGAAACCTTGAATATTACAACTTGCTTATAACGTTGTGTTATTCTCAGTCCATTTATCAATAACATGTTAAACACGACGCTCAAACTGTATGAATTCATTCTCACTAAATTTGGTGCGGATATCTTACAACCGATTAGTTATGTTATTCCTGAGTGCTTGCTCAAGTTAAGTCACTCCTCAATCTAAGTCACATGATCCTATATGAAGATGTGTTGGGACTCTATTTATCTCACGAGATCGTCCCTATAGCTCTCCACTTTTATAGCCTATGTAGTCTCAGGTTAAAATAAGCACCATTCTCACTTGTTCAACAGCTTCACTGTTTTGGCTGCCATAACTAGACTGTTATCAAGAGATGACGATAACTAAGTCTACATAGCTAGTGTGTTTAACCTACCAATCGGATGAATTTTCTACACAGTTATATATATATGTATATATATATATATGTATATATATATATATGGTACACATGTAACAGACCTTAAGATCTCGATGTAGTGGTGCTGTGGAACGATCTGCCGTTCGCCGTAATACTCCAGGAGGTCCTTGTTCACAAATATTAGATTACATGAAACGACACATTATATAATTGATATTAAGTTCACCCATTCGATTTCTAATCCCGGTTGACCATTTGAATTCGTACGCTCACTTGGCACAAGGAATGTTATAATATAACCGTTATCTAAAAACTGACTTTAAGAAGCCCATTAGACCGTGTATTTGGTACAGTTAGCAACTAAAAATGAGCAAGCTGGATCTCTTGTTTTCGGTTCTTTGGAGTTGCACGTCTATTGTATATTCCTCACTGGACGGGATAAAGATCAAATCGGTGACCTGGTCCGGGTTTACAACTCTGACCACCAGGATGTGTTGGTAACTCCCGAGCAGTAACAAGAGAACAGATTACTCCAGCTGGATAACTCGATCGGACGTTGTTCTAATTGATTTACGGAATTTTCAGTGTACAGTGAACTAGCACGGGAAGGACAGTAAAAAAAATTTGAGTTTCTCTCCTATAGAATTTATAAGGTCACTTGATCGTAAGCTGTTTTATGGAACGCCACGGATATACTCCGGTGATATATTGTAGGCAGATTGCTGTAAACACCGGGGATAGTATACCGGATCGATAATGGAATAAAGGAGTGCCTGACAGAATTCGAATTTTCCGCTCTGCGATAAACAAAACGGAATTCTTGGTGCAGAAAAATAACTCGACTGGCATCGCCAATTGATCTAAAGCCAAACCAAAAGCCGAGTCCAAAATCCACTTCGTTCCGTCCCAAAACGTGTCGCAATAAGAATAATGCACAGATGCATATACGGAACATGGTGACATAAATGTTCTCGAATCACACTGTTAAAGAACAGTCACCCAAAATCGTAGCTAAGGTCATCAAGCAACCGAGAAGCTTCGTGGAGTAAAGGGCGAGTGTGTAGAAAAAGATAGCGAAAATCACCTCTAGACTGTTCTCAGTATTTCTATTCATTCTGACAAAATGGTTTTCTCGGAAAAGGAGGCATTTTTTGACAGAAAAATGGAGTTTATTGACACCGGGTAGGTAGTGCTGTTCAGACCTCTCTTCATTGAATCTTACTGGAAACGTTTGACAGGAAATGGAACATGTTGAGGCATGCAAACTAACAATCATGGCAGTATTAAGGGAAACACTTTACATTGAGTTTTCTCTAAAGAAAGACGCTGCGCTTATAATGCATCAAAGCTTGTTCCCTTCTCAAAAGCTAATCGGTTGACCCAAGCTCAGGCCATAGGAGGAATACTTATGTTCTCTACCCTTTACTGTACCCGGCAGTCGCGGAAACGCTTATGTTTCTAGAAAAGAAAAACGTTCGAAACACGGTCGAACGTATAGATCAAAATGGCTAGTAGCGCGGCCGTCTGAGTGACACTCAGTGAGGACGAAACACCGCGTCCTACATCGCAAGACAGTTATCGCTCGTAAGTCACACTGTGCAACTGCTTACTGTCTCGATGAATGCCAACACTTTACAAGCTTTGATTTACAGTCAGTTTTTATTGAGCAGGCGGCGGCGACTTGCCATATGTGCTCAAAACCGATTAGCTGTCACTCTTCGCCTGCTGTTGGTTCGACCCTGAGTATCACTCACGATCCATATCAATCTTCTCGTTTTTAATCCAATTTTCTAACCTTTGCTTTCGTTTTCATATCCGTCACACGTATACAAGTGACGAGAGTAGGCAAGGTGAATTCATGGCGTAAGTCCTCTCTTAACTACTCGCTTCAAACGAGTCGGAGACTCAATGATCCAAAACGTTCATGTCACAGTTAGATCGTCATGTCGGGCAGCTAGGTCAATCAGCCGCTTTGACAACTAAACCTCTGCACCCGGTTTGATGCGTCAAACTTTGGTCGACACGTTGGTGCGCCGTTTCGGCCCAAGCACTTTGTGACAAAAAAAAGCAGACCAGCACAGTCACACGTATTGTCCAACATTTGGGACACGACTTCGATCCATTTGTGCATGCATGACCTTGTCGGAATGCACACAATTTAGCCTGTCTGGTGGGTAGTACATGTGCCGTTTTGATTACTTGTCGCAAAACCAATAAGCGGTAGGAAATGTGATTTACAACACTATTGACGGGATATCTACAGGCGAAAGCGAAATCCACGCTAACGACTTAGTGCGTTAGCTTATCCGTCTTGTTTTATTTATACTGTCCTAGCGTAGTCCTGTTCAACGTTCGGTTGGTGAAGATTTAGAGGTGGAATCGCAACCCATAGTATGGTGTGGTAAGATAAATAGTGTGTTTAATGGTCAAGATTCGTCGGAAGCACATGGCCGGTTTAGTCGTTCTTACCATTCATCTAGGAACTTGAGGTGGACTGAGTTTCTGCTCAGTCCCAATTAGGGCCCCTTACACCAGTACTGATCTACGGATTCCACTGAGTCGGGGATAAATTACAAAAAAAACTCGCAAATGAGTCGTATTCCATAATGTTAGTGAGGTGTTTCAACATTTCAGACACGTTAACCTCTTCCCTTCCACATATCGACGGAACGTGGATCATAGATTTGTAACCTAGCTTAACTAGCATGTTATCCCCTGAAATCCGACAATCTTTCTGTTACGTTCAACTACTTCTAACTGCAGATGTGGATGTTGTTACCAACTCCACCTAACTGGCTGTAAAGAACTTTCAACGTGAAAGAAACATCATCATCATTTCCCTCGGATGTCGTTTCACATTTCTTGACCTGTATCAGTTATATAATAAAATGTAAACTAACAGGACGCAAAGGTTCATCACGAGGCATCCAATAATCTGTGAATAGTGGAAAGTGACGTTGAACAAATAACATTATAATGAATAACGAAGTGATTCTGACAATCAAGCACATTCACGACAAAATACAAATGTTTTTATGCATTATCTACTAAGGTTAACAAGTCAACGGTTCATATATAAGACAACATAAGTTTGATAAGAATGTATGATTATATGTCAAAGTATATAATGAGGTGAACTTCGAAGTCTCCCCAAATCTCTGAAGCATGAAGGTTTTTTTTATTAGTGCCATTCTATCTGTTCATGTTACCTTGTAAATGTAAATTTGCTACAAGTCACTAGCCCCGGGGTTAGCGTGTTGGCTTATGCAAAACAGATTCACGCGTTTACTGTGTGATAAGTCTGTCGATTCTACGGTTGTAGGTGACATTCTCTAGGATAACCGTGCTTTACTCGTTACCACTGGGAATGACAAGCAACGATTCTGACGCTTGTGTAAATTTTCTGGGTAGGAGGAAGTTCCATTGGGCATTTGTCTTTTTCGGAGGTTGTATTGCGGTTGCATCGATGGTTCTCTCATATCCGCTTACCTAGTGCCTTAACTTGTATATACTGGCATCAGCCTGTTTGTATGGTGTGTAAATCGTTGGATAAGAGTTGTTTGCAAATTCATCTGTCTTTGCACTACGACTTCCGAACTGCGTCATCATAAGGTAGGGAGGGGGGACTTCATCGCGTACGAATCGCTGATCAGTAGGACTTTCATCACTGTCTTTATCAAGGGTAGTGAATTAGGATCCTTGCAGAGTCAAGCCAGCCTCAAACTCTTTCCAGCTAAGACCGCAAAATGTCAGGAATTAGCAGTCGTAGACTTATTACAAACTAGACCAGTATAACGCCGGTGCTAAATTGGTTCAACCTTCGTCATGTTCGAGATGTTAGTGTACTTAGAAGGATGTACTTCACACGAGTCCAGTCGACGGAAGAAAACTATTCGTCTCAGTTAGCATGCTATAGGCCGAGTGATACAGAACCAACCATAGTTTGTGTGAGCACGCCATTTCAAACTTGACTAAATATAGTTGCTACGCTGGCTAACCGTGGAAGGGGATCGGAGTTGTCATAGTGCAGGGAGATGTGTTGAATGAAAACAGGATTTCATACCAAGCGGTTATCTCTACATTGTCGCTAGTTTTCTTTAGTTTACGAGCTTACGTCCAATAAAAAATAATAAATAATCATATTCTCAAGGTCCGTGTGAAGTTCTCAGCGCCAAGCTTTCCAAATTTTAGTCGCTACCAACCATCCTAACGGTAGGAAAACATTTACAAAGACCAAAGCATCTTGAGTTGAATAGAGTGTTTAGTTCATCGAAAGGTGTACAGTGACTATAGCTTTGTTAATTCGAATTGAGTGATTCACCATAAGTGAGTACTACATTTTTTGTACTAAATGCTTTTAAGTATGCATACACAGTTTTCAATAGTTTTGTAATGCGTAAATATTTCATCTTCTCCCCCGGATAATGAGGAAATGATCACATGGATGAATGCGACATACAACGGAATAAACCGAAGTATACGGGACGCGAACTAATAGGAAACGCTTTTTTCGCAAATTTATCATCAGCATTCTAATGCTTTGATAACATAAAATTGAATGCTTACGACCGTCAATAGTTCAGAAAAAAACTCATATACCATGGTAGTGACTCCCTATACTTTACAAGTAAGTCTGCATTGGCAGACTGCAAACGGACAGAACTTTGACACAGGGTCCACTCGTTACACATAAAGTTGCAGATGACCAAATTGGAAATACAAAAACCGTATATTTAGACAAGCTTAGACCAGAAGCAAGGTGGATGCCAGAGGGTATTTTATATTCACAGATAGATAACTAGACACCAGTTATGTAACGATGGGAAGAAATGCCAGGTCTACCAGTGAGACACTGATCCTTGAGTTACAAAAGTATTATCTCCTCATGTTAGGTAGGACTTACGAGTAAAGGTGGGGATGCAAATCTGATATAGTATTGGGTTGGCTTGATTTGAAGCGTTGGGTAAAAATGTATGTAAACTATGATCTACATACATGATTGATTTGACGTACGTCTGATTTCGTTATCAAGAATGTGTGGGCTGATTATCACCTATCGGTGACTAAGAAATTAAGACTAACTAGAGAAATAATAGATTCTTACAAGACGTCTTGGTTACACTGTGTTAAGCTGAGCATTCAGTCGTTGCTGCGTACGAGCAACAATCAGTTCGTGTAGTAAAGACAGCCAACGGAAGGGGTATGGTGCTCACATTGCCAGATTCCAGACATGGCAACAAACAATCCATATCCAGCATGCTGACTGCAATACCGTAAACGAAAATCATGCCAGCTCCCTTGGTCTTGAGACCTGAGGGGGAATAAATAAAGTTCTAACTATCGAAACGACGTCGAAATTTAACCGAGGGACTTGAAAAGCAAATTATGTGTCATCTTGCGTAGGCTTGCCAGCTGAAATCTTTGAGTTCAAAATCTTTTCAAAAACTTCCGGAAAATTTAAATCGAGCACTATTCATACTCGATCGCAGCTTTCTCATCCAGATTAAACACTTCTCGAAACGTCAGGATGACGGACTAAAGAACTATGGTCTAGTATGATACTAATGGAAATAAATCAAATAGAACCACCGTATCTTGGAAGCGAAGAGGCCACATGCGGAAAATTTTCATTAAGGAAAAGCCAAAAGTTATGTTCGCTCACAGCCAGTTTTACAAACGGTGAGCGATAAACGAGAAATGAAAGCCAGCTGTACATCAAAGAATGAAATTACTTGAAAACCGTAGTCAGATCAGTGTGAGGTACAAGATAAATTCTGGTGTTGTGTACTACTCATCGTCGATAATTAGTAGTATGCTACGAATCGAAAACAGCGACTCGCTGAGATTATTGGCTGTCCACGGCGTAAAGAAGACTAGAAACTGGGTGAGATAATCGAGAATGGGGCAGTGAATAGACTAAACAAATGAACTAGCGCCACACGACTGTTACGTCGGTTGTACACAATAGGGCCTATGTTCATTGTGTATGTTCACACTTTTTGTAACGCGAACCTGGCAGCATGCAGCTTTCCAAACTAAATGACTGCCAGTTACAGCAATAGTGTATTGAAGTTAAACATCACTGAACGGGATTTCTTCAGGCCAATGAAACTAAAGATCAATTTTAAGTTAAATCTATCAAACAAATGGCATGTCAACAATCAATAAAGAATGACCCAGAAACACTTCTTGAAATTCAACAACTAGTTTGATAGCACTGTCTCACGTCTTTCACTTCTACATTAGAGACGGAAGACATTTGCGGTGTGGTCTAAGTCGATCACTCCGCAAATTTATATTCGACTTCAAGTAAAACACCTTAAGCCGATTTTATCTCAGCAAATGCGACAGTTGTGAAGTATGAAACGCCACTGTGAAATTACAGTTATCCTGAAGTAAATTCCTCTTTTGTGAACATTCTTTAGCTAGCAACGATGGTTTTGCTACCCTATAATCACTGCTTTTCAGTTTTCGGGATACATTTAAACCATTTGATGTCTGCTTTTAAGTTTTTTACTTTCGTCTTTAGCCTTTTCTAGTCGTTTTTAATCAAAACTGGCAACGCATTAGACTAACGTAAAAGGAGAGTACGGAAGTACCATGCTCACTTTATGTCACAGGTTAATTAACTGACACGCTTACGCCAAACAAAACACCTCCGTACTTCTTAATAGGATGGTAGTGTACAGCTGTTATTAGCGGAAAGTAGCTGTGGGGCAAGGGTTGCTTACTGGTTGAGGCGAATCAAATTATATGGGTGTCAATCGTCAGTAGACGCACCAAATCATATATGCGACGCAATGGGCGCATTGTGAAAAACATCATTGACAACTTCAAACATGGTCATAACGTTTGTCAGCTGACTGTTGTTCTTAACCTCACCTTGAATTCATTCTAATCAGTACTCTGATTGAACTGCTCTTAAACCGCATTATTTCGATCCCCATGTTCTCTTACCGAATTGTGTGCCGGTGATGGCGCTGTTTTGAACCAGACGATAAATCTTCGTTTTTATTTAACATAAAGTGCCACTTACCCAGCTGACTATCGTAAATCTGATGTTGCTGCTCCCCGTTCCTAATCAAATAATATACAGGGCCGTTTCTGAAGGTCCCTCCACTCTGCTCTTAAATGGAGAGACTCGGCCAAGTTGTATCAATGATCTGCCAGCCTCTAAATTTTGCCTATGAATTAGTTACGATTATATTGCAAAAACCCAGTTACCTCTCCTAGTGTCACGGTATGTGACTAAGGGGGTTTTGGAGACCAATCCCCACAGTTTCTGTGACCGACTTCTAACTCTGAGTCGCCGTACAGGTTAGCTGCGCAATAAGCTCCTAGTCATGTCATTCGTCTATACGTAAATGTGAACCGGATATTACTCGTTGCAGTTCATGATGATAAGCGGCGAACTAACTAAATCTATGGTGACATCACTTTGACTTCAAGCATTACTACTGTTTGATTTTGCAATAACCTTTTTCTTTAGTAATCTGTATAGGGGCTCAAAATGTCTTTGATGATTTCGCCGAATGGACTATAATAGGTCGCTGGACGTAGAAATCAATTCAGCATCCTCTCTGATGTAAGCACTGGACTTGGCTTAATCTTCATCAGTTATGTTTGGTGATGGTTAAGCTATGGTATATATGCTGTAACATTTGTGTTATATACTACGCTAAAGTTCTCTTTGATAACGGTATTGGATAATCCATCCAAAACTATATCAGTTATCTGCACGTGAACGTTTCAACAACCCAAATAGTTTTCCTCCGAACCTGCAATGCATTGCTTCGAACGGCGAGGGCGGCTAGACGGACAAATCTCAATATTCTGACCAAACTCGCGGGAGTCTGGCTAAAATTACTATCCATAATGAGTAGTTTGGCAGATTGTCTCATTCGGTTTTCTTCAATATGTCCAAGCTCCGGTTTATGCCTTTTATATGCACGTTTTACATTAACCAATACTCTAAAGAGATCAAGATAATCACCCTCATTTTAGCATAACGTACATATGGCGAAATCACACATGTTTTCCGACGATAGAGCCATATTATCGGTCATCCGGTGCAAACGTGTCCTTAACTTATAATATAAATCCATCTACCGTTTTTTAAAACCATTAAACACAGTCGAAACTCTGTGTCTCTATTTCAATCAGGCAGAGCACTCATCTTCAAGTGATGTTTACTTTGGTACATATTCCTATCTTATCGGCCACCTCTGTTACTGGATTTCCCACACCAAACAGAAACTACCATCAAGGTATCTGTTCTAAGTACAGTACTTCCGAGGGCACGTTGTTCGTTATAGTCTTGATTTCTCAAATCTACAGAATACGTTGCAGCCATTCCCTTTGTTTTTCATCACTTTCAACATCTGTATTTCTTGAGATGGTGATCCGATGTCCACTCATTTTGCTGACTTCTCTTGCTTTCAAGTTGAACATCATCCACAATTGATCGCAGCTGCCGCATCCTCATAGACTTTCCACTCGGTCCCTTTCGAACAGCAGAAGCACTAGACTCGAGTTTCGCTCTCATTAGA